>JADBJO010026797.1:0-17500 GCA_016801955.1 Conus betulinus | reverse complement strand
AATGACTTCCTGTTATGGCGCATTGATAGGTGTTGGAATTTCTCTGGATTGCCTGTGGTTGGGGGTGTTTACCAGTGGTAATTGTAGCAACACTGATTACTGCTGTGAAACTGTCCGTCATAATTGTGACATATGGTGTGTCGAGCTGAAAAAAAAAAAGGTCTCTAGTCTCTCATTACTTCAAGGGAAATAACTCTGAACAAAGATGTTAATTGGCATTTCCGTCCTTTTTCAGTGGCTTTTCTGTTTTCTGTGTCTTTGCAACTGCTTTGACTCGTTTCATGACTTCCGTCATGTTCCCAGAAATAGCCAGCCCCCATGCAGGACGACCGACGAAATCATAATTTCTTTCATTGTGTGTGTGTCACGATTAGTGAATATCCTAGAATTTATCCAGCTTCATAAAAACCAGCAGTTTTGCAATATTGCTGTATACTACATGATAATCGGGATTCTCGCGTTCACAGAGAAACGTTTTGGTGGTCACTGTTTCGGAAGGTAGTGATCGCCTTAAATACGTTAAAAATATCTTACACTAACAAATTCCCCACAAAATGTCCATTTACAAAATGAAAAAGTGACAGTAAACAATTTGACAGAAAAAAAAAAAACACTGGAGTCAAAAAAGGGTTGATTTACAAAAAACTTTTTTCAGACAGGAAGCACAGCAAAGAAAGCAAGATCCATGTCGTTTATGAGTGGTGTGGCGTGTGCGGTTTGCGTTGGTGCGTGTCTGACCTCTCATCTAAAAGATTAGTATGGGTAGTGTGTGTACGTCTTGTCATTTCCACACACGCAACGCCATACACAAGACACAGATAGGCAGGGCAAACAAGTTTTAAGTTTCTCTTTTTTTTCTTTGCGCTGCCAACTGGAGAACCATCAAATCAAAAACAAGTGCATAAATACATGATAAACAAAAAAGCAGACAATATATAATATTATCAATATACTCTCACCAAACATCATCGAGGGGTTGCATAAATACAATACTAGTGAACAATGTGAAACTACTGACATAATTATAAATATATATTTTCCTGCGCAGACTACGTTGGTATCAACAGAGCCAGTTGTGTCGCCACGAAACAGGTTTATTAATGCTCTTGACAAAACATCTGGCCAACAAGTCACACAGTCTTCACACCACAGTTCACACAGTCCAGAAGGTCGCTCAAGGAAGCAGTTCTGTGGAGTACACCTTCCATGGATCCCCACACACCAAAGAAGAGGTTCCACTAAACGTTGTTCCAAAACGTTGTCCCCGTAGACGATAGAAACGAAAAGCCGCGCTCATGGAGAAGCAACTCGTAGGAGTCCTTCCCAAGGACTCCCACTAAGCGAAGACCGAAGTAAGAAAATAAACACAGTCGTCGTCCCGACGGAACTTTTTGAAACCTCTTCACAGACCAGCCTCGTCGTTGCTGACCACGGTGACACAGCCTCTGCACAAACCCACCAGTGCGAGAAACAGTGGCTGGGGCTCGTGCACCCCACACCCGTATGGGCAGTCAGTTCCAGGTCGGAACACTGGGGCTTCACCGACACCTGGGAAACCGATAGATACCGTGATTATCTAGCCTTCTTCCTACATATTTATCGTTGTTGTTTGTCACTGGTAGTCACTCTTAACAATAATTATAATTTTACTGGAATTTTGGTGGGGAAAATACCTATAATAAAAAATCTACTAACCTTCGATACAGTGGATGCCTCACATAGAAAATTTCTTTGATTTACACCATGATGTTTTACGTTGAAGGAAAAGAATTTCGGCATGGAACCCTTTTTCAAAGAATCAAGAATACAATTACTAAAGATAAAGGGACGATTCCCCTTTTGTCCCTATTTTCGCAAGAGAAAAAAAAAAGTTTTTATCTCTTCACATCATCACAAGACGTGTCCAATTACATTTCAAGGAACGATTTCCGTTGTCCCTTCTATCAAGAAGAGAATATTCATCATTACCACTAGACGTATCCCACGACAGGAATAATCAGAATACATGTTGTAATAATTTATGCGCACCATTCTAGAGGCTCATCAACATTACCATCATTATAATACTTGAGGGAAAAGATAAAATAATACTTTTTTTCAATAATACATTGATTTAACTAGATTGGCTTTTCCCCTGAACACATATAACTCATATACCTTTTTTTTCATCTACTCACTCCATTCTTTTCAGCCACCTCTCGACTTGCACATTCGCTAACTCAGCTTCCTACCGTCACCCTATGTTTCATCAAATTATAAGATATATCAAGGGAACAATTAAACATTTTAGGCCTTCACTAAGAACTGCAACGTTCCCAACCACCTGTAGGAAAAAACAACTTAATTAGTACAACCCCTAACATCCATACAACTATTAAAGCATACCTGACTGCCACAAGCATTTGCCGTTCAGTTTGTCTTCGGCTGTCTGGAGATGTTTCTGTGCCTCTTAGCAAAACTCCGTAAGAGACTCGCAAGGCAAATCCTCGCTCACACCGACTCTCTCTCTAGAGTCTCTCTCTCTCTCAATCTCTCTCCCTCTGGTGTGTTGTGATCGTTTCCCAAACTGTGGACTGGATGTGGGTTTGTGGCACACACACACAAGCCTGTGTGGTCGTGCGGTATTAAGGAGTGCTGTGCGTGCGTGCGTAGCGCGCCTGCGCGCGCTGTGTGTGGTGTGTTGTGTGTGGTGTGTGTGTGTGGTGTGTTGTGTGTGGTGTGTGTTTTGCCTCTTCAACATTTAGGGGAATGTGAGAGGACAAGTTTCAAAAAGCCTAAGAAAGGCAAGGCTGACGCCCTTGTTCTGCAAGACTTTATGGATACTTCATTGTGTATATCTACGAGAGGAATTAATTCACAAAGCATTTTGTGATGATAGTGAAAGGATTTCACTTCTGGTTATCAATGGAAAAGCGCTCCACAGGGTCATCATCAACAGAATCATCACCAACATCACTAACGCCATCGTTCCTAAAATCTCAGTCTGGCTTGTGGAGAATGAGGGACACCAGTAACATAGTCATAAACTATATGTGACACCAGTAACAAGGTCATACCTATCTTCAACCTGCCACAGAAGTGCCGAGACCAGAACCCGATGAATGCACGTGGTGTGCCGTTGATCTGACAAAGGTCACAAGAAAATGGAGTTGTATCGGATCCATTCCCAGTGAAAATATTGTGGGGGTGAAAAATAACAGTCTGTGTTTTTGGGTCAAAGCCTTCGCTCAGCCGTCTTCTTTGTGTAGTAGAAAAAAAGGACTAATAGATGACATTGGGTGGGGAGGCGGGAGGAAAACGAGCAGATCGGGAAGAGGAGAGGACAGAAAGAAGGTGGTGGTTTATTCGGTTTCATGCAGATGGCAAATATTTTAAACCTGCGGCCATTTCAGGCAGGAATGAGAGTTGTTTGAGAACATTGCGATATGACTTCCTCTTTGGGACAAACGTGTGCACTGGTTGCACACCATCCACAAGGACTTCCAGTGCATGACAAACGTTCTGGCCCTCACTATTTAGCTTCCGCAGGGCAGAATGCCATGTTCCAGCCTTTACCTTACAGACCACCAATGCTACATCTTTGGTCAACCTGTTGTCATCACCACCACAAAGGTCTGCTTTGTAAGTACACACAGCTTTCAACGCCCTGACGTGAGAGACTATGAATTGAAAAGGTCTGTGCTGTCTATATCCAAGGCCCCAAAATAAACTGGGGAAATTAACATTCAGTCTTTCCTCTGACCACGGTGTTGTGTACAGAGCAATGATTCTGACTGCTCTGCCAACTCCTCAAGACCTGGACCACCTACTGAAAGCATGTCTGAGAGCTGAAGAAAAGTCTTGTTAGTACTTCTTGTGTGGGACGTTCTACATCAAGTGGCAATACAAAGAGTCCAAGCAAAGACAAAGGGGGCAGGTTCTGCTACATCAGTGGTAGGCCAAAAGAGTCTGAGAAAGCCAGTGGTTGCATATCTGCTGCATCCAATAGCAAGACAAAAGGGTCCAAGTAAAACAAAGGTTGGCCCATCTACAAACATCAAGTGCCAAGACGTGAATTCCTAGTAAGACAAAAGTGCAGATCTTTTACATCAAGTGGGGCATGAAACAAAGAATCCAAGTACGACAAAGGTGAAGGTCTGTTACATCAACTAGAAAAGACATAGGGTCCAAGCGAGACAAAATGTCCAACTTTATATTCTTGAAGAGGATGGAGTTACTGAGTGTCTATTCATCAAGAGTCTGTTATGATGGGAGGGACGTGTCTTCAGCATGGAAGTCGGCAGAATACTTTAATTGCTGCAGTGTGGCCTGCTTAGGCGTAGGTTACTGAGGCAGTCCATGGCAGATCTCTCGCAAGGTACGAGGACGCACTGAAGACTAGCCTCAGGATAGCCTTGGGAACATATTATTACCTGTATGAAACACCCCTGCATCTGGAACAGCAAGATATACAAGTCGTAGGGTGTACTCTCATTGATTATGATCTCTGGTCTCCATCGTCTTTATATGGTCACGTTGTTCATGTTATTGGGTGATCATGTATGCTGTGCTATCGGATGTTTAATGCCCGTAGCGTAAATTAAGCTACCTAAGAAAGCAAACACAATGAATGCAGGATGCAGTGTCTTAATGCTGCCCAGTGTTGAATGTGACTTCAGCTGATATTGAGATGATGATTTTTAAAGCGGACTTTTGTTTTCAAAAAAAAAAAAAAAAAAAAGTGTGTGACACAGGATGTCAAAAAATTAGATAATTTACTTGATGATGACAATAGGTCACCGTCAGTGTCCCTTCAACATTACTGACACAGATTCTTTCGTGTGCTGCAGGGATTAGTCTTGGTGAATTAGGAGGAGGGAATGAAAACGCAAACCACAAACAGTAAGCAACCTTAGTTTATCTCTATATGCCAAAAGACAAAGGCTTAATAACTTTAGAAATAGGAACAAACTTCAACACATTGACTCAATAGTCCATTGCATGATCAATCTAAAGTTGAGGCGTTTTAGGAAAGAAGAAAAAAGAAAAAATATCGCACCCAAAAATGGCCACACATCTGCGCCTCAACATGTGTCCAAAATACATCGTAAAACATCGCCTTGTGAACAAATTGGGGATGAGTTCTAATCGTCCTTTATCGTAGGTAAACAGAGGGACGAATTCGATGGAGTTCATGTTCCGGGCATTTTGTTGTTTTGTAACGCAGGCCTCTGCATGTGCCAGGAAACCAAGATCCACACCCTTTCCCACTCTTAACTCTAAACACTAAGCCACTAACACAGTTCCATTTTCAACATTTAATGACAACTTCATTGCACAAATAGCACACAACAATAGAATCCACACCGAACAAACATACATCAAACGCATATGATGAGGAGGATGGGGATTGAGGATGATTATGAAGGAGTACCAGAATGAATTGATTATAACTATAGGACCAGGTTGTGAAAGAGGCCGAAAACAAAAGCAAACGAAAAGATGTTCAAAGTCCAAGCACCCGCGCCCGGCGGGAAAGGTTTAATTGCTGGGCACTGTGGGGGGGGATGGTTAGCAGGCAGGCAATGTAGGCCTGCGAGCGCAGAGAGAAGAACTGTTCCGAACTTGGGGCGTCGCTCGAAGGGGTCATAGCAGGTATGAGGATTGAGGTCCAAGGGGCGGCGCAGTCTCCAGAGGGATAACTTGCGTGAAGGAATGGCTGGTTGATGATGAAGTTGGGAAGTGGAGGGACTGGGGGATGGATCAGTTTGCAAACGCAAGAAGAACAGGGTAATAAAAAGGCCAAAATTGTGAGGTGAGCTCTGGGGACAATACAGGCTCATGGGACCACCAGGACACCTCACCGGCAGACACAAAACACTAGCGGCACAACGATGCGATCGAGGACCCAAACACTTACGCGCGCGCGGCCCACACCCGAAGACCTCTCTCCAAGGCTCTTTAAAAAAAAGAAAGAAAAAGGAAATGTTCTCCGTCCAGGCTGACGGTGATTACGAAATCTCTGCCTGCTCTAAGTGAGGTGAGCCAAGTGATCAAGCATGGGCGTGCATGGGATTGCCTGTATACTGATGCCACTTCTAGTGGACCACCGAATAACGTGCGTGTGACGGAGTTGCACGCGAGGAACGCGCGGCACGCGCGCGCGCGCGCACACACAACACACACACACACACAGCACACACCCACACGGCCCACACACACACACACACTCACAACACATGTGTAAACACGCCAAAGCATAGGAGCGCACGCCCAAAAAATCATTTGACAGTTCGTGACATGTTGCTTTTCCTTTCGACACCTCCTCTACTTATCGGTTTAAATAGTGTTGATAACCAGTTTGCCACAATTTTGATTTCCACAAACAGTAGTGGGTACCAAAATAAATTGATCACCTGGGCCGGTGGAGCCTGGCTGATTCCTGTCCTCTTCCTTAGTGCGTGATTGTTCGTCTAATGCGTGGTGCTGCACATGTGACCCTCCTGCTCCACTCTCACAATTTTGTGGAGGTGTTCAAGGAAAACAGATGTCAGAAATGGTCTGACTTTTTTTTACATAAGTGTCGTTTATGAGCCGTTAAGATTATAAGGTCCTGTAGCACCTTATTTTCATGTTGTCAGTACAAAACATGTGCAACCTGTCTCTGTTGTGCATCTCCTGGTCGTCGTTTGCGTGCGTGATACGAATGGTTTTTTGAAGAAATGTTGTGATATATTTATGTTTGTCTTTTTTCCATGTCGTTTAAACACAATCAAAATTCTGCACACTTTTCGCAGTGGCTGAATGATGTGATGTGATTGGAATGTTCCCATTCTATGTGTTACTTTTCAAACTCCTGCGTCTCTCAGATTGTCGTGCTGTTTTATGGCTCTTGTCGACCAGCGGAAGGCCTTCAGCTGGTGCTGTGACCACGCCCACTCGCATGTATCCCGCATGACTTTTCGACAGGGCTCAAGTGTCACATAGCATACATCGGGGCCTATCTCAGCTAAACAGCAATGTACAAACGCAGCAGGTTAGGCGTGTGTAGGTCGTATAAGGGCTCCCAATAGAAATGACTAGCATGTAACTACTGGAAGCTGTGTATTCGATCTGTGGTATGCTGCTTCTTGCATGACTAGAGGCATGTTCAAAGACACCATCGCTGTTGGCACCCTTACCATCACTCAATTCATCCCAATAAACAACTATCCGAATATGACCACATTCACCCCTAACGTTAACATCGATTAGTTGGAATGGGTATATCGACAAAGTGTCTAGCTGCATAGTGTGAAAAACCTGACCTGATGCAATTGATTTGAGTCATTGTTTTCACTAGTTCGTCTGCACAACTTCCACTAATTAGATTGTGGTTCCAGTCCCTTTTTGCTCGCCAATCTTGCACCTATTTCTCTTATCGCCACATGTCTACTCTCTCTTCACTCTCGTCCGCTCCCAGTTCTCTGTCTCTCTCTTCTTCCTGACCGTACTTTTTTCTCCTCTCTCTCCCTCTATGCTCTCACCGCTCTGTTTTATTATCCCCTCACTTTTGTTGTCATCCCAATCTAGATGGATTTTTTCCCTGATTTCCAGTCTTACATGCTACTACCTATCCCTCTTTCCTCTCATTCCTTTAATCAATCTATTTGTCTCATGTCCATGCCATCAGGTGATGTGAAAACGCTTGTCATACTTTCTCGGTAGTGCGCCCAACTGAATGGGCGCTCTAAATGCAGTTGATGAATTCGCCTGTGGACGGTGACGTACGTGACGTGGGTTCGCCACAAGGTGGATGCCACCTCCCGTTCTTTCCCCACTTCTACTCCTATGCTCATCAGATAAACGTCGCTACAGTGCTTCCTCTTCCCCGTCATATATTATTAGCTGTAGGTGCATCCAGTGACTGAAATAGTCGGACGTTTTGTTGCTGGGCATGTGGTTCGTGCCCTTTGGGGGACACAGGGACAGCAAGGTGGCATGACTTCACCTCACTTTGGTGTATAAGGCCTAAAGGTCTTCCAAGATCTGAGAGATTAGATTTTTAAAATTTTGACTCCCCTAAACGGTAATTAGTTCATATCACCGTGTTGAGTAGTTTTTCCGTTCTAACCAGTTGACTAAACACTTCCCTTCCATGAGTATTATTCACTGGACTTACATTATACTTTCTGTCTATGACAAGCCTGTCATTCAGACCACACCCCATAAGTCATGATGATTGGCTGTACTACTCCTTAAAAGGACGGCGAGAAAACAACGCCCAAAGATAAACGATTTATCAAAGGCCACAAGACTGGAAAACAGGTCCTTCTTTCTTCCGGTAAAACTTTGTTGCAGTGTATGTCAGGAGAGAGAGAGAGAGAGCAGAGGAACGAGAGGTGGAAGGAGAGTAGAAGAGTGGAGAATGAGACGGGGGGATCGGAGAGGGTGGGGAGAGGAGATGAGAGGAGATGAGGGAGAGGAGAGAGAGTTATAGTAGATAGTAGTAATTAAATTCCATTTTTTTACGGATTTTTAAACCAAATTATGTGCCATATAGGAGTGGGTGTGGCTGTGTGTGTGCAGTGGGTGGGTGTGGGTGTCGGTGTGTGTGTGTGGGTGTTGCTGGGTGGTGTGTGCGCGTGTGTCTCTACCATTTTTAACTGAGTGGCAATGGATGCCGTTGGAATTCTTGTTGTTTGATAACATGTGGGGGGTGGTGCAACATACTACCAGAATTTATAGATAATAGGAAACATAGAGCCATTGATGTTTAAAGGCAGAAGCTACCAGCACCAATCCGCCCTATCAGCCATCCAAATCAGGGAAAGAAATTAGAAACCCGGCCCTTCTGCGTTAATACTTATCTGTTGTCAGCACTTTTGTTACTGGACAATATTGCCAGGGTTATTAGAACAGTATTAGACCTGACCCACTGATGATGGTTGACAACTTTTTTACCTACCTTGTTATCCTTTGTTGTGTTTTAAAGCTGCGTAATGATCGGGTCCTCAACATGCTCGCTGGCGCGAAGGGTTTTATATTAGCAGTCTAGCGCCTATATTTTTCCTTCCTGGTTTGTTTCGCTCGGCGACCAAGCACGTACCCCCTCCCTCTTTTATTCGTTTGTTATGTTAGTCAATCACTTGATTTACAAGAATGGTCAGCATGGCACTTTTTTCTCTCCGTTTTAATTTGAATGACATTTATTCTTTGGTCTAGTTCAGTGGGAGACTGCTTTTCTCAGGCCGGTCCAAATAAGGGCTCTTTTTTCCCACATTCTCAGCTGGTGCCTATCACTTACCTGACAGACAATAATGGGAATATTAACACAGCTAAATGCCACTGTGCTGATGTGTTTTTACCCTTTCACCGGCCCTGTATTTCCTGAAACGATCTTCCAGCAAAACTCAAAGATTTTCTTCACAGCATTTTTAAAACTCTTTGCAATTGACGATTTTAGTTTCTCACCAGTTTCATTTCCAGGACAGGCTTTTGTTTGTTTACCTTTTATAAGCAATGATTGCTTTTGGGTTGCTGTTGGGGATTCTGATTTCGATACCTGGTTGCTAAGGAGAGAAGTATAGTATTGTAGTATATCTCCGTTTTTCGTGCCACAAGGGAAGCACCGACACAATCAGACGTATCTCACATGACGGTTTCGAATTGGCCGCCCGAACGAAGGCCTCAGAACAGGCAATATGAATGGTGTATTGTGAAGGAGAATACGAATACCCGAAGTCAAAATGCGGATAGTAGAGGATTACAGAATACATGCAATATAACGCCCTCATTTTTACAGTTAAGTTTTTTTCATTTAATCCTCTGCAGACTCATTCTTAGATGAAGGAGAACGAAGTGTGTGTGGGTGTGTGTGTGTGTGTGTGTGTGTTGTGTGTGGTGTGTGGAGTGTGGTGCGTGCGTGCAGTGCAGTGCGTGATGTGCGTGTGTGAGGCGTGCGTGCGTGCGCGTGTGCGCGTGTAGTGCGTGCTTGGTGCGTGGCGTGCGTGCGGGCGTGCGTGAGTGTGTTGCGTGTGTGTGTGTGGGTCGTTGTGGTGTGTGTGGTGTGTGTGGGTGTGTGTGGTGTGTGTGTGTGTGTGGTGGTGTGTGTTTATCAAGTGGAAACCACGTTTTATACTTACTCCTCTGTGTTCAATAACACTGAAATGTGTAAGGAACAGTTTCAAACACATATGTTTTCACATTTAGTATTGAGTAATGGTATCTTTTGTTGTTCAACAGACGAGCAGGCAGGCACTCCGTCGTCCGTCAGCAGGAGATGCATACAGGGGAGTGGGAAACCTGTCTTTCAGGCCTACCATCACTCTCGCAGATGTTCCATGGGGCAAGAATGCAGCCAATTGGGGCCCTGGTATCCTGTGTTTCTCCAAGATTGAATGCAGCTAGTGCAGTTCGACTGAGAACCTCTTGGCATCTCCACTAACCCCTAGCATTAAAATATATACAATCAATGAGACTATCGTAAATTAAAATTTCTGAAGCAAATAGTTTTTGGTCCGAATGTGTACGGGCTAAATATTGTCGAAAAGGAGTACGACAGTGTCATATATAAAATCTTGTGGAAAACAATATCATACGGTCGTCATGACAGACTATAGTTCGAAAAATCAGGTAGACGTTTGGTATATATGCATTAAAATCGCTCATGAATGATATTAACGCATACAATCAGAATTAAGATGATGAGGGCTACTCTCTCTCTCTCTCTCTCTCTCTCTCTCTCTCTCTCTCACACACACAAACACACACACACACACACACACACACACACACACACACCACACAAACCACAGGTCCGCTGCTCTCGACCAATCAAATTTGCGGGTATTTGAGAGGAGAGAGGAGAGAGAGAGAAAGATTTCGAGAGGAGAGAGAGAGAGAGAGTGGGAGCGAGGTCGTGCGGAGGAGAGGAGAGAAGTGGAAGAGGAGAGGAGAGAGAGACGGAGAGGAGAGAGAGAGACTGAGAGAGATGAGAGAGACGAGAGAGAGAATGGTTTATTGAACATCGGCACGGGCCACCATTCAAGTTGGAAAAAAGGGGATGGACTGAGGGAAGGGGTGGGGAAGGGAGGGGTAGCGGCGGGGGAGGGGGGGAGGACGGAGGGGTGATGAAAGGGACAAGGGGATGAGGAAAAGGGTCGGGACGTGAGCACTGCACATTAAAAATTCGAAAAAAGAAATAATATATAAGATTCGAACCACAAAGAACAAGAGCATGAATAAGTATATGATAAAACTCCTCGGAAACTTCCTATTCGAACAATATAGATGTTAGTAAGTAAAACATGAATGCATTTGTAGTTATGAGGGAAAAATCATTTTCTTACTATCTTCAAATTTTCATGTACTATCATTTTTAAGCAGTCAGGCTCTGTCTCCTTCGAATTGACAGAAATATAAATTTTGAAAGTGGAAGGGTTCTTTGATACTGATGTGCCTGAAAAAGAATGGACATTGGTAAATGAAGAAGATTAGATATAAGTGCTGCACGAAAAAAATCTGTATACAGTGGGCAACTGTATATCAAATGATATTCATCTTCTATTATATTTACACAAAAAGGACAATTTTGTAATAAGAATTATCACTGAACCTATGAAGATTATTGTTCAAAGGTAGAACATTAAGTCTAGCATGAGATAGAGCAACCCTAAAAAACAATACACATCAATGTTACAAAGATATATATATCTCGTTCAAAAATAGATTTAAACGATTTGTGTAACACGCGTACCTTTCCCTGGTCTCTTATAGATCCTGCCCATTCTTGAGTAAATATATCAACTAGTCTTTGTCTAAAAATAGCCAAGAATCCGCGCGAACATCGCCCACACCCTGTGTAGCCATACAAAGTGAAACCCAGTCTCGCATAACAATTCTCTTATGTTTGTCACCCAACATTTCTTTACTTTTTGATCTAGAGTTAACTGCATTTCGTATGCTTGACGAGGAAGCCTTTGTTGGTCCATTCTAAGCAGTAAACCCAATATTTCATTGCACATATATAAGAGTTGATATATAACGGATACCTTCCCAGTTCCCATATACCATTTTGTTTTTGGTGTCTTACTTGGGACACCCAAGAAACGTTTGCATGCAATCAAATGAATCTTTTCTAGGCATTCCAAACGGTTAAGGTCCCAAACTTCAGATGAATATAATAAGATTGGTTTCATTTTGGCATAAAAAAATTCTAAAGTAGATCTGATAACTAACATCCTTTTTTCAGGGAAAGCCCTTGGTCATGTGACGTAGCCTGACATCAAGGGCATGTGACGCTCCATCACATGTAGTCTAGTGATATGAATCATTTCCCCCATGCCACAACTAAAAAAGGAAGAATATTCATGTGGCTTGACTAGTGTAGTGGGCGTCCCCAATAATTGTGAGGATTACTCATTAAATAAACAATGGTGGTCATGGGTGAAAGTGACCACTGACAGATAGTTTAATAAGGGCTGATAAGGTGCTGGTCATGTGTTTTGAACCCCTGAGTATGCACTCACTGGGAGGAGGGATGAAAGAATTAGTTTTAGCCCAGGAGATGGCCTAAAGACTCGAACCTGTCAGGAGGACGTTGGTCAAGGGGTCCTCACCGCTGACCCAGACATTACCAGTACAAAGTACATGATGATTTTTTCATTGTTTACAAAGGAGTAAAGCAAAGAATAGCTGTGTAATACATCAACATCAAGTAGTTTTTTGCTTGTAAAAATATAGGTCACTTCAAAAGCAACTTAAGCATAAATACCACTTGATTTAAATAGGCAGTAGCATACAATTCACTGTCAAATGTGAACACACTGTGATCATAAAGAAGGACCAAAACAGCAGAAATAGTCTTTACCTTAAGACAGTTACATTTGCCCATGAATATTCATACACGTGACAACAAATCTGTCAATGGCCTGTGGTCGGTCTGTAACCGAAACTTCTTTCTTCCAGTCAAGAACCTGGCGAACTTCTCACATACAATAGCCAAGCACTCTCACATCAATAGTGGAGTATTTCTCCTGTATCTTTGAGAAACTTTTTACTGGCGTATTGTACGGGTGTGTAACAAAGCATTTTTTGCAAAAGTACCGTTCCCATTCCTTTAGAAACTAGTACCAGTTCTCAAAATAAAGTCTTCTGAGAGGGAGGGTAACAAAAGAACAGGAAATGAGTTGAGGTTGTTCTGAACACACTCTAAAGCCTTCTGGCACTCATCAGACAACACAATACTTTTGTTCTTCATCCCTTCGTCAATTCAGTCAAAGGGGTCGTCAGGGACGCAAAGTGGGGTACACATCGTCCCTAGTAAGACAATAATCCGATGAGGACCTGACCTGTTTTTCTTTGCAGTGGGTTTGTGTAAGGATAAAATCTTTTCCACTTTCCTTCCTTCTGGCATCATTTTCTCCACTGAAATAGTGTGACCCAAAAAACAAACTCGAGAGTTTGAAAACCGGCACACAATTTTGGATGGTCTCGCACTTAGACCAAAACTTTGGAAAAAGTCCAAAAGGTGTTTGAAATGCTGTCTTTTCCTTGTCAGCTTCAACCATTGGGATCTGCCAAATATCCTTTAGTTAAGTCTACTTTCACAAAATAATTTCCTTCTGAGAGCTGACACAGAAGGTCTCCAATGTCTGGGATGGGCTCTGCATCGAACACAGTGATCTTGTTTAATTTCCTGTAATCGATGCAGAACCGCACCGAGCCATCAGGATGATTTGACAAATATGTTCAACAAGCGGAACGCTTTGGGTTTTGATGGAGAAAAAAACTTACCAACTATGTGCAAACAATGCATAGACAGGGCAGACAGGCTAAGAGAGAGAGAAAAAAAAAACAAAAAAAACTAGAACTAGAGTTAGAAGAAAAAAGACTACAGAGGGAATCTGAAGAAAAAAAGACTACAGAGGGAATTTGAAGAAAAAAGACTACAGAGAGAATCTGAAGATAAAGAACGTCGATTTAGTTGAGGGGGTTAATTAGAGACTGATGCTGAAATAAATGATTACAGGCATCGAGAGAACCTCCACCAGCTCCGCCAGTCAGTTCCACAAGAGTGCCTCAACCAAAAACAGCATATACTCCAAAGTTACCGCTTTTCGAGGAAAAAAAAAGGATGACATCGATAGTTTCCTTTTCCGATTTGAAAGTCACGCAACGTCTTGTGGTTGGCCAAAGGAAAAGTGGACATTATATATTGCGTCGTTGTTTAAGGGTAGCGCTTTGGCACTGTACCACACACTCGCGGCGAAACAAAATTTAACTTGGGATCAATTGAAAGAAAACTCCTCAAGAAATTTCAATGTTCTGCCGATCGTTTTCGTGAACGTTATAGTTCTGTGCGCCCTGACAAAGGAGAATCGTTTCCGTCGTTTTAAATCGCATGAGTCATTGCTTAGATCGATGAATCGATTTATCAAAAACAAGCAAAACTTTTCAATCACTGCGAGATCTCCTTCTTAGAGAACAACTTTTCCAGAGCGTGAACAAAGATCTGGCCACTTTCTTGAAGAAAAGCAATTTGAAAGCGTTGAGGAAATGTGTCAGATGGCTGATCAGTATTGCACCGCTCACCCGGATAAGGGCATGGCTAGGAAAGGAGAATTTTCCATCTTTGAGTCTCATGCGTCATGTACAATCCCATCGGGGCAGGGTACAGGAAAGGAATCGTGGGTCATTTCCGGGTCCTCAAGGGGTATACCTGTTCTAAGAACGGGACAGGGCTCTTTCCGCGGTTCAAGTGACTTTCGTCAGTACCAGTACTCACCACCGGAAAAAAAACCGTTGATCCTCAGCAAACGTTAAGAGGTCGTGGACACAACGACCACCGTGTAGACCTTTTGGGTCAGCTCGTGGACAGAACCGAAGTTCACAAAGTAACACCAATCAGTCGGCTGCGATCAGACAATGCGATGTTTCTTTTGCGATGGCAAGTTTCACATAAAAAAGAATTGCCTTTTCAAACCAAATGATTCAAAACCCGCATTAGTCTCCACTGATTGTGAAAAAGGCCTTGTTTTGGCACCACATCAATCGGTTGATGGACTTATGTTAGAAAAACGAGCCATCAACGGATTGCAGGTTTCGGTTTTGCCAGGCACGAGGGTGCACCACGGCTGGTGTAAGAAAATCTTTCGTGCTACAAAATCAGTATCTCGACACTGTCCAAAAAGTGCAGGTCGTTTGGAGGCAAGATAGAAACGTTTCCGCTGGCAAAAATTGGTCGGTCGATACACCGTACTACTCCGTTTTTCTCACCGCCTGTGTTATCGATAACCCAGTCTGCGACTTGATCTTGGGCAATTTGCCAGGTATGGCTACAGTACATGGTGGTGCTGGAGGATCGTTCGTTCCTTGTCTTGTGAGTACCAGATCAGACAAACATACAGCAGTAAAAGGCTACAAAGCCCGCTAAAAGTCTCAAAACTGGATGAACTCCAAGATTACCCCAGATGATCTAAAAGAAAGGCAGGGAAAAGACGAGACGCTGACGACAATACTTTCTGTGCTGCTAAACAGACTGTCACTGACATACCAACGGACAAAACAAACGTACATACTGGACTCTGACATTCTCTACAGGTGTGTACCTGGACAGGACAACAAACAAAGTTGTTGCAAAGCCACTTAGAGAGATAGTAACACACACGGCTCATGATGCATTGTTCGTTGGTCACAGCGGAATCAAAAGGACATTAAAGAGAGTTCTTGATTCGTTTTATGGCCAGGTGTCACAAAGCAAGTTACAGAGTATGCCGCTCATGTGACATCCTGCCAAAAGACATCTCAGAAAGGTCGCGTCCCCATGGGGTACCTTTGCACAAAATGACTCTCATTTCCGTCCGTTTTCGGAAGGTGGCTATTGAACTTGTTGGGTCTTTCCCACTGTCTTCTTCCGGATATCGCTATATCCTACCTTTGGCGGATACAGCAACAAGGTATCCAGAAGCGATTCCACGGAAGCAAATTGATACAGTGTCTGCCGCTGAAGACCTACTTGCGATTTTTTTCCAGAGTGGGTCTTCCAGACGAAATTCTGTCGGATTGTGGAACGCAATTCATTTCCCACCTCATGAGAGAAGTTTACAGACTGTTGTCAATCTCCTCCATTTCAACCACGCCATATCATCCCCAATCGAATGGCATGGTTGAATGATTCAATGGACCGTTAAAGTCCATGCTGAGAAAGGTAGCAAGGCATGGAACCCCAGGAATGGGATCGTTTTATACCGGCTTTGCTTTTCGGATACAGGGAAATGCCGGACGAAACACTGGGATTCTCACCATTCGAACTTCTTTTCGGGACATCACCCAAGGGGTCCTTTGGATCTACTGATGACACAATGGACAAATAGACGGACAATACTTGACAGTAATCGTTTTTCAAAGGATGCATGTGAGCTTGAACAACAATCAGCTGATAAAAAAAAAAGATGTGAGTGTACAAAGTCTTTGCAGATAGAAAAGCAGATGGCGCGTTTCTTCAGATAGAAAACCAAAGGCATCCTTCAGTGTAGGGGATAACTATACTGATGAAACAAAACAAACTTCGTGTTATGTGGAAGGGTCCTTTCCAGGTGGTCGAAAAAACTTTCTGCAGTTAATTATAAGATTAAAATGGCAAACACCGAGAAGGTATTCCACGTGAACATGCTGAAGAAGTATGTGAGCGTACAAATGTTGCCATCAAACCAGTCAGTTGAATGGATATGTCCCCTATGTCAAAAACTGATGTCAACATGACAGATATATCAGGATGATTTTGTACCAATTTGTAACGTACAGGGACAGATCAAAGGTTGTGAAAACAGCAAATGTAGGATTGTTAACATCTACCAGTGCAGATGATGTTGTACCCCTTTCTACTCTGTCTATCAAAGGTGAAACCTATGATGATGTGGTTCTGTCGAATGATTTGTCTGCAAGTCAGACAGAACAACCTCAAAGAAATTTTGAAAGACTTTCAGGATGTGTTGACAGATACCCCAAGGTACAGTGACAGGAATTGAAACCCATAGTATTCAGTTAACTACTGAAATACCAGTGCGGACCAGACCCTACCCCTCCCGTTTGCAAAAAAAGAGATTGTCGAGAGAGAAATTAAAAGTAATGCTGGATTTAAAGGTCATAGAACCTTCTACATCTCCGTACAGCTCACCAGTTGTATTGGTGGACAAACCTGATGGCTCGGTGCGGTTCTGCATCGATTACAGGAAACTAACAAAGATCACTGTGTCGATGAGAGCCCATTCCAGACATTGAAGAACTTCTGTGTCAGCTCTCAGAAGGAAATTATTTTGAAAAGTAGACTTAAACTAAAGGATACTGGCAGATCCCAATGGTTGAAGCTGACGAGGGAAAAGACAGCATTTCAAACACCTTTGGACTTTTCCAATGGACGAAAATGCCATTTCGGCTTGCAAAATGCCCAGTCTCTTTGCCAGATGATGCGAGCCCTGAAACTCCATGAATGTGGTGCAGTCAGTTTTTAAATGACGATATTTTTGTTGGCTGCAAAGTC
>JADBJO010026796.1:20000-22093 GCA_016801955.1 Conus betulinus | reverse complement strand
TAATTCTTCTTTCTTTCTGTCGTAAGGTACCAGACGAAATCGAAGAATACTAAGACATGAATCAAGAACGACGACAAACAAAGTTGTTGAGAAACAGAGATCAAAATTGCGAAACAGAGACGGCGACAGGGCAAGATGGAGATCTCAAGGTGTGGTACAAAGAATGCCTGGAGGTGAAATAGATGCGAAACACACAGAACATCAAGGTGTGATGAAAGATCATCGGCAAGGTGAGCGCCCATTTTTTAGGTCAGGAGTGTGATAGAAAGAACGTGACAAGGTGTGAAGCACACAGCGTCAAGGTCAGGAACAAGCACATCAGAACAAGATCAAGCTGAGACAAGTTAGAAGGGATCCCCCGAATAGCCAAAAAGAGGCGAAAGGTAAGAGAAGGACCTGTCGAGCACACCCAGGTGTGTTGAAGATTAGCGAACATCCGGAAGAAAGAAGGTTAAAGGATGCTGAATGTCACGTCAGAAACAGGTGCGAGAATGTGAATACACCGACCGTGAAGGGAGAAAGGTATGGGTCACATAACGGCCCGAGGGAAATGACACATAGCACACTGAAAAAACGACTGACACATAGAACACCGCGACCAGTAAATGCACCATGCGACAAGGCCGAACCCGACCAACCTGCACACAAGCGTGACCCTATAAAGTCGACAAATAGAACACCGCTCAAAATGGTGGAGCACGAGACACCGAGGCAGCATGACCGCAGATAAACACCTGAGAACCACTGACATATGGACCACGCCGCGAGGCAAAATGCGCCATTCTGGAACAGCCGAGGCGGGCGACACACAGAATACCCGCGCTCCCGCATGCCTGGGCACAAGAGCACCCAAATGGTAGCCCCTGAGAGATGGAACCCGCTGGAACAGGGTATGGGGCCCCTGCACACCCTGACGAGGCGCCGCAATAGATCATGAGCCGTTCCCCATAGCAGGCCACGCTAGAGCCCGCTACAAGCCCGGAACTGACTCTTGGTATTGCGCACACCGCGCACACGGCGCGTGCCAGCACGGACGGGCGTGGCGCCTGAGAAACCGGCCCGCCGGCGCCCACCGCGGCCAGTGCTGGACGCGCAGACGCGCTCAAGAAGCTGACGGCCGATACGCCCAGCACGGCCGACTAAGTCCAGTGAGGCAAGAGAACACCGAGAGAATGTGACTGGGTCGAGGTTCCGGAACTCTACTCGCTGTCCATGGCGCGCCGAACAACCCACCCGACGGCAAGGCGTAGATAAGAGATGGAAGAAGAAGCCAGACACCACACTGAGGACAGGAGACCGAATGAGACTTAGTAATATGCTCATCTAATGATCCTTATTTCAAGTGGTGTGAATAACCTCTTGTGTTAAATACCTGCCAGACTAATGAGTAAAGAGACTCCTTTCCTTAACAAAAAAACAACAAAACAAACGGACCCAGAAGACAACCATCAAAAACTAGAACCAACTGGCAAATCACAAACAAACAAACAAACAAAACACAACACAAAAAAAACCTGTGTGATGGACGAGATACCACGTTTTCTTTAATCTTTGTACTATATTTGTATGCGTAACATGACGTAACATAAGTCTTCATAACCTGGAATCCTGTGGAATCGTTCCGGGAATACCTGAGTGTTTAATTTCTCGGAATTTTTCATTCACATTTAGTATAAAGAGAAACCTGGAACACAGCCGATTAAGAAACTACTGAAAATGTGTAAAGAAACCTGTACATTGGTAAGCAGAAATCGTTTTTTAAAACCAGTACACAGTAGCCTTGTAAAATCTAATGAAACAAAATCCCTTGAAAATATTGTAAAAAAGCTACCTTAAAATTACAATTATCCTCCGAAATCTTTCGAAATTTGTATGGTGCAGCCTGCATCGCGAATAACTTGATTGTCCTTTGAAAATGTTTATATACAGTGACCTAGATATCAATTATCCAAAATTCTTTCAGATCTGTTACGAAAATCTGAACACTACTGTCCTGGAAAAACTTTGAAAAAGGGGGGAAATCACCTGTCATTCATAACTCTGGATCGCTTGAAATTCGTGCTGTGTGTACCTGAAAACATAAAAAACTATGA
>JADBJO010026795.1:15000-22094 GCA_016801955.1 Conus betulinus | reverse complement strand
TTTACTTTCTTCCATTTGGCCTTTAACTATCATCATCGGATTCTTCTTCTTCTCTTCTTCTCTTCTTCGCATTCTTCATCATCTGCTTCTTATTATTCTTCTTCGTCTTCTTCTAATTCTGTCGTCCTTCTTCTTTCTACTACTATTAATAATACTACGTACTACTACTACTTGCTACTACTTCTACTAATTTTTCTCTTTCTCTACTACTACTACTACTTCTTCTTCTTCTTTTCTCTCGGCCCTCCCCCCACCTCACTCAGCCTTTTGTTCCGACCCTTTGCACCCAACAACAATTTCCATTACCACACACGCCATCCCTTTTAGGTAAATTTCCAATCGTTCTCCTCTCTCTTCTCTGCTCTCTCTCTCTCTCTTCTCTCTCTCTCCTCTGCTCGGGTCTCTTATAATATGCGATTTGTGTTATTCAACTGTTTTTCTCTGTAGTATAGGTGATCCCACCACACGTTTTATTTTTAAAATGACTTCTTCCAGGGTGTTTGTTCATGTTTTGTTTCTTCATCTTTTCTTTGTGTTTTCCCCAGCTGGCTGGGTTTAGCATAGCAAAAAAAAAAAACATGTACCCTTTGCTTATCTCGGTCCATGGAAAAAAAAAAAAGGGAAATATCTCTCTTCTCGTATCGAAACTACTAGCTATCTCTCGCTCGTTCTCTCATTGCTATCTCTATCTCTATATCTCTATCTCGATCCATCTATGTATCGATCTATCTATCATCTATCTTTCTTTCTTTCTTTCTTTCTTTCTTTCATGTACGTTCTAACTTTTTTTTTTTTTTCCTTTCTTTCAGAGATTTTTTTCTGTTAATACTTTCCTTTTTTCATGTTTTCCTTCACTATTTTCTGTCGTTATTTCTCTTTCTTTTCTTTTTTTTTCTTTTGTAATCTTCTTCTTGTCTTTCCTTCTTATTACTGTTTTTTCTTTCTTTCCTGCTTTTCTTCTTCAATTTTTTTTTGTCTCTCTCTCTCTCATTCTTTCAAACCTATCTCCTTTCTTTCTTTCTTCTTACCTTATTCCTTTCATTCTTTCAGCCTTCCCTTTTTTTTTTTTTTTTTTTTTTTTTTATTCTTTCCTTTTTTCTTCATTCCTTGTCCTTCTTCCATTTTTCTCAACTTTTCTTTTCAATCTCATTTTCTCTCAATTTTTTCTCTCTCTTTTCGTCGTCTTTCTTTATTACTTCTCTTTTTTTTTCCCTTTCTTTCTTTCTCCGTTTCTCATTTCCACTTCATCCCTTTTTGCTATCTTTAATTCTGTTTCCCCCCCCCCCCCCCCCTTTTTTTTCTTTTCTTTCTTATGTTTTTTCGGTCGTTGTTTCTTTTCTCTGTCTGTCTCTGGTCTTTCCCGTCTATACCTTCGGTCTCTCCTCCGTTGATTAGACGTGCCCTTTTCGGCTCATCCCCGTAAGAAGAAATGATGTGCGGGTTTTATCTCTCTGGCCCTGTTGATTGGTCCTTTTGGTTTTTTTGTTTTTCGAAAGTTTTTTTTTGTTTTGTTTTGTGTTGTTGTTTTTTTGTTGTTTAGGTTATCATCATCTCTTTAGATACTCTTTTCTGTGTTTGTTCGTGGTGTTGTTTGTTGTTTTTGTTTGTTATCGTGAATTTCTCCGGCCTATCTTTTTCTCGGCCTTATCTCTTTTTTTTTTTTTTTTTTTTTGTTTTAGTTGTGTGTGCCGACGTGTGGCTCGTGATGCAAAGTGTGTGTGTGTGGTGTGTTGAGTGTGTGCAATGTGTGTGTTGTGTGGGTGTGTGGTGTGTGTGTGTGTGTGGAGAGCGAGCCCGAGAGACCCCGGTGTGTGTGTGTGGAGTGGTGTGTGTTGTGGACTGTGTGTGATAGTTGTACCATTGTATCATCTCTTTAAAAACTCTTATCTGTGTTTTGGTGCCTTATTTGTTTTTGTTTATATCCTGATTTTATATGCTTTCTCTGATGCCCTTCATCTCTGTCTGTGCGCTCTCTCTTTCTCTCTGTCTCTCTTTCTTTTCTTGATCTCCACATCTACAGCTCTCCTCCCTCCTCTTTAGTTCTGATGCAACACATCTCTTTCCTCTTTTCCTTTTTATATCTTTTATTTTTCTGTCTTCTTGTGTTTATTCTCTACTCTTCATCTCTATATTATGGTTTCTAAACATGTCTTTCCCCCTCCCCGCCTCCCTGCATCCTCTACGTCTCCCTTTCTTTGTCTGTCTGTCTGTCTGTCTTGTCTGGCTCTGTCCAGCTCACTCTCTTCGATAGCTCCACACTGTCTCTATCTATCTATAATATCCCTATATCTCGAGTTTTCACCTCCTCCCCTCCCTCTCTCTCTACCATCTCTCCCTCTCTCTCGCTCTCTAACGCTCTCTCTCTCGCTCTCTCTCTCTCCCCCTCTCTCTCTCCCTCCCCTCTCTCTCTCTCTCTCTCTCTCTCTCTCTCTCTCTGACCTAACTATCTTTGTCATTTCCGCCGCTCTTTACCTTTCCCCTTTCGTTTCGTTCGGGAGGATCTCCTCTCCTCAATTTCCACCCCCCCACCCTCCTCCACCCTCCCCCTCCACCCCTCTACACCCCCCCCCCCCCCCCCCCACCACCGCCGCCACGATATCCCCCACACACGCCGCCACTCACGTTGTTGACGCCGTTGACGATGGCCCTCATGGTCAGGTTCCGTGGACCGTCCACACCGTCTTGCCGTCGTCCGTGGGACCCCAGCTGGCGGAGTAGATGTCGATGACGTGCGGCATGTGGGCCCATGGCGTTGGCCTCGATCAGGTCCGTCATGAACGGCTGGTCCAGCATCCGCAGCCCTGCAGGCATCCTCGTCGTTGTCATCATCGTTATCATCATCATCATCATCACTATCGTCGTCGTCGTCGTTGTCGTCGTCGCCGTCATCGTCGTCGTTGTCGTCTTCGTCGTCGTAATCGTCGTGTCGTCGTCGTCATCGCCGTCGTCGTCGTCGTTGTCAACATCGTCGTCGTCGTCGTCGTCATCATTATCATCATCGTCATCGTCGTTGTCGTCGTCGTCGTCGCCGTCGTCGTCGTCATCATCAACATACGTCGTTGTCATCATCGTCGTCGTCGTCGTCATCATTATCAATCATCGTCATCGTCGTTGTCGTCGTCGTCGTCGCCGTCGTCGTCGTCATCATCAACATCATCTTCATCGTCGTCGTCGTCGTTGTCATCGTGATCATCATCATCATCATCATCATCATCATCATCATCATCATCGTCGTCGCGTCGTCGTCGTCGTGGTGATCGTCGTCGTTTGCTGTCTTCCTCCTCTTCCTCCTCCTTCTCATCCTCATCATTATTGTCATCAACACCATCGTCATCGTTGTTACCGACATCGTAACCATTATCATTATTATTGTCGATACATCAATACCACTGTCATCATCATTATCATGATCACCATCATCGTCGTCCTCATCATCACTATGATCGTAGGAACCACTGCAATCTTCATCACCGTCTCGATGCGGCGTCGTCGTCATAGTTAAAGTCATCATCATGATTGTCACTGTCAACATTAGCTCGATCATTGTGTATTGTCATCACTGACGATATTACCATTGTCGTTTTGGCAATAATGTCGTCTCCAGTCCCGTCCCAAATTTAGAAGAAGAAGAAGAAGAGAGGGAGAGAGAGAGAGAGAGAGAGTGAGAGAGAGAGACAGAGACAGAGAGAGACAGAGAGAGAGAGACAGAGACAAAGACAGACAGAGAGAGAGAGAGAGAGAGAGAGAGAGAGGAGAGAGAGAGAGAGAGAGAGAGAGAGAGAGAGAGAGAGGAGGACAAATGGAAATTAGCTAACGAAAAAGATAGAAATGAAAGACATTTTTACATTTTTTTTAAAATTTCTCGAATGTTGAAACTTTATTATGCAGGAAACATTTTAGATTTCTACATCTTGAAGGCCAATAGGGATATTGCTAGAACGAATCTGATACCCCTTAGAGGAAGAAAATGGAGAAGGAAACACAAAAATATTTACTTTCTTTACTTTATGTATTTATTTCATTTTCTCATTTTTTTTTACATTTATTAATCAATCATATTTTCTCCATATCCACTGATGTATTTATTATTCACTATTTTCTTCCATTTTTACATTTATAAATCAATCATATTTTCTCCATATCGATTGATGTATTTATTATTCACTATTTCCTTATCCCCCCTTTTTTTAATCTTTCTTTTCTGGACATGTACATGTACACTTCTTTTTATTTGTTTTATCATTGCGTTTCCCCTAAATTTCCTAACTTTTTTTTTTGACATGTACATAAATACTTCTTTAAATTTCTCTAGTTATTGTATTTTCTTCCATTTTGTCTCAAATTTCCAATCAGCTGTTCACTAATTGATCAGGTTTGTCTTGGTTTCAAACTGTTTGCTTGTGATTAGTTATTAATTAGTATTACTTGTTCATTCACCTACTTAGCTATCCACTTCCCCACCACTATTTCAGATTATCATGCATGTTTAAACAAAAGTTTCATTTCTCTTGCATGTTCCAAACGCTTAAGTGTTTTTTAGCAATTTTTTTCAGTTTTTAACTTAGATTGTGATAACATTTTGTTGTTGTCACATCTTACTTTGGTTTGAGTATTGCTCTTTTATCATCTTTTATATTTCAGTAGTAGTAGTAGTAGTAGTAGTAGTAGTAGTAGTAGTATTTCAGTAGTAGTAGTAGTAGTATCATCATCATCACCATCATCATCATTGTTATTACTCCTATTATTATATCATTATCATTACTATTATTAATATCATTGTTATTATCATCATTATTATTATTGTTGTTGTTGTCATCGTCGTCGTCCTTGTCGTCGTCGTTGTTGTTGCTGTTGTTTTGTTTTTATTGTAGTTGTTGTAACACACATTTCCATCCTCCTAAACCTCTTTTCCGTTTTTCTCTTCAATTCCACTCCACAATCTCAGTCGACCCAGACAGAGAAACACATTTCCCACCAAGATCGATAAACTAAGCGAGGGTTCACTCATCTAATACTGTTAATATCGTTCTAAAAGACCAACAGGTCAAAACGCGTTGAGTCTGCTTTGTGACTTGTGGCTGGTGCTATTTTGTTCGGCGGTTCAGCAACGGTCCTCTAACTCATTTTCCTTCTCTCCGCCGCCTGCAGTCGTCCCACTTTCAAACTTCAAAAGAAAGGGGGCGAAATTTAGAAAGAGAGGGGGTTAGTTACCGCCAAGGACACAGACAAACAAAGCACAGGACAAGACACAACGCATTTCGACCTCTTGGGTCTTCTTCAGGCCAGTCTTCTTTGTCCTGTACTTTGTTTGCCTTATGTCCTTGGCGGTCACTAATCCCCCCTCTCTTTCTAAATTTTGCTGCATTTTCCGCCCTCAGTCACTCCCGTTTTGAAACTAACAACAACAACAAAAAAGGAGTTTGAAGGTTAGAACAGCAATAAGGAGAGAGAAGGAGCAAAGAAATGCTTCCTGAAGAAAGGAAGGAAGGAAGGAAGGAAGGAAGAAGAAGAGAAGATGAGAAGACAGGACAGGAAGGAAAGAAGGTAAAAGAAATGAAAGAAAAAGGAGCGAAAGATATCAGGTGGAAACGAAGGGAGAAAGGCAGAAGGGGGGGGATTAAGAAGGGGAGAAAGAAAAACATGGGAGGGGTGGGGGGTGATAAAAGACCGACGGAAAAAACACGAAGGCTGAAAGAAGGAAGAAAGAGAGAAAACTAATAACAGAGAGAAAGAAGGAGGGGGAGGGGGGTAAGATAAGATAATGTTGCTTATAGCCCAGCCGACCGCAAAGGGCCATACCAGGGCTGTCACCACGTTAAAATCAATTCACAAGTCATTCGTTCACACAATTTTTTTAAATACTTCGTCTAAAAACTCATCCAAAAGTTTTTTTAAAATCTTTCCACTGTAAAATCTCAGATCCGATGAAAAATGTTAACCTCTTTCAAGAACTCAAAGATGGCGTCGGGCTGAACATCTCTGAACAAGGTTTTCATGGAATCTGCTGTAAAATGTTTGTGTCTCACATCGTGCAAGTCCCAACACTCTAAAAGAATATGCTTCATTGTGAGTGGCACATGACATGGAACGCACCACGGAGCTTCTTCACTCTTTAAAAGGTAGGAATGGGTTAAAATACGAAATTAATAAAAGAGAGAAAGAAGAAGGAGGAGGGGGGGGGGGGGGGGGTGAAGAAAGGAAGAAAGAAAGAAAGAAGAAAGAAAAGGTAAAGAAGGAAAGCTAAAAGGAAAACATAGAATTAAAGACATGAAAGAAAAAGAAAGACAACAACAAATAAGGAAAACTGAAAGAGGGAAAAAAAAAAAAACGTAATGGGAACTTAATGTTGATTGTGTGTGTGGGCTAAACGGATTTTGCCGGAGGTGAAAAAAATTTCTCTGCGTCTCTCCTGAGCAGCACATAAAGAGCCTAGCTTGGCATTGATTAAATGGGTCAAAGGACAAGAAAACAGAAGGAAACTAAAATGGAAAAGAGGGAGGGAAGGAAGAAAGGAGAAGGAAGAAAAAAGGTAAGGGGGTGTGGGAAGGAAAAAAGAAGAACACAAATGAGAATGAAGAATACAGTAAAAAGAAACAAAGGAAAATGAATGGAGAGAAGTGGGGGGGGGGGGGGGGGGGGGGGAAAAGAAGGAACGAAGAAAGAGAGGGGGTTAAAAAAAAAAAGGGGAAGAAAGGAAGAAAAAAAAATAAAAGAACGAATAAAGGAAAGAAGAAAAGGACAAGCAAGTAATACCAGGAAAAACAGACGAGAGCAAAGATGGTCGGGGAAAGAAGTAGGAGAAAAGAAGGGAGAAAGATGAAGAACTAAAAGAAAAAAAAAAAAAAAAAAAGGAAAGAAGACAGAAAAGAGTTAGTAATGAAATGAAAAAGACAGAAAGAAAACAGGGAAAGAATGAGGGAATAAAATATGAAAAGAAAGAAAAGAATGAGAGAACAGAAGAAAGAAGTAAGGGCAAAAGAAATTATAAAGGAGGAAAAGGAGATAGAAAAGAAGGAAAAGAAGGTAGAAAGACCGAAAACGGATAAAAGAAAAGATGAATGAGAGAAAGTAGGAGAAGCTTAAATGAAAAAAAA
>JADBJO010026795.1:0-7500 GCA_016801955.1 Conus betulinus | reverse complement strand
CATATTACGTTCTCTACATTCAGCTCTGGAACCGATGCCAGAAAAGCAAACTGATTATTACAGTCATTATTACGTTCTCTACAGTCAGCTCGGGATCTGATGCCAGAACAAACATTATTACAGTCATTATTACGTTCTCTACAGTCATTTCTACGTTCTCTACAGTCAGCTCGGGATCTGATGCCAGAACAAACATTATTACGTTCTCTACAGTCAGTCAGTTTAACCTTTATTCACAAACATACATGCTCGGGATGATGCCAGAACAAACATTATTACGTTCTCTACAGTCAGTCAGTTTAACCTTTATTCACAAACATACATATTGTGTAGGATTATCTGTTTTTAATACTAATTTACAAAACTTTGTGAGATTTTAGTTTTTGCTACTAATTTACAAAACTTTGAGATTTTAGTTTTCTTACGTTCTTGTTCATTCATCAAATAACATCATTTTCGCGTATACATTCAAAAGAATCTCTGTCTTTCATGTAAAATAAAACTACGGTCTTTAATTGTTCTCTAAAGTCTTTTAAAACTGAGTTATATTTTGACATAAAATCCACACACTTATCCCAGCGCAAAACTTTGCATAACAGACAGACATACACGAGGCAATGGCGGGAGCTACAGAAATCCGTCACTAGGCTGACACCTGATCACTTAATTTATGCTCTCCTACATGCGTAACAGACAGACCCGTCATTAGGTTGACACCTGATCTTGTATCTTCTATGCTAGGGTCTTACGACTTGGCACAGACAAGACGGTGGCTGTTACTGTACTGGCTGAACTAGCGAGTGTTGGTTTGGGTTTAGGTGCTGTGTCTGCGATTGTACGCTCGCAGCCGGGAGTGTACGGTAGTGTTAAATCTCGTCACACAGAACTGGCGAAGCTTTAATTTATTTCACGCCAGTTCGTTGTTGTGACAAAACGGAACTGCCGTGACAACTTGCGCATGCGCAGACGAACAAAACACGTGGCCATCTAGACTCCGACCAACGAAGCCAGAGCCACCAACTGTCTGAGTCATTCTAGAACTAAGTGTTGCCGTGAGATGTCACCTCAAGTCATCCTCAAGTTCTTAACTCAAGTCATTCTCAAGTCATCCACAAAGTTCTTAATCAAGTGACTTATAAGTTCTTACTCAAATCACTTTTAAGTTCATCCTCAAGTCACTTCTAAGTTCTTAACTCAAGTCACTTTTAAGTTCCTACTCAAGTCACTTCAAGTTCCTACTCAAGTCACTTCTAAGTTCATCCTCAAGTCACTTCTAAGTTCTTAACTCAAGTCATCCTAAGTCATCCTCAAGTCATTTTCAAGTTCTTAATCAAGTGACTTATAAGTTGTTAATCAAGTCACCCTCAAGTCATCCTCTAAGTACAATAAAAAAAAAAAAAGTTCTTATTCAAGTCAACTTATAATTACTTATTAAGTTCTTAAATATTATGCATATGAAATGGATCAAAATGAAGTTTTGTTGGTAGTGGTTTTGGCATGGTTTTTTGTTCAGTTTCTGTATTTAGTGGCACTGATTTTTTTGACGGCTTTTTTTTTGTTCTCTTTTTTATATATTTTATAAACCGTAATAACCACCCCCAGCAGCAGCAATGACTCCAAAAATGAAAACTGTTTTGATCCCAATATTCCATGGTGACTTTGGCGTTGCGGGATCAACTTGTTCTGGTGTTTTTATAGGCATTGAAACAACTGGCAGTTGCTCTGGCACTTTATTATTATGAGTTATATTTTGTGCTTGTAATTTAACTTTTTTTGTTTGTTCCACTCTGCTAATTTTTGTCCTGCCGCAACGCGTCCAGGGTGTTTTTTACTGGTCACTTTCTCCACCTGATTCAACGTTTCCTGATTCTGTTCTGGCTCGTTCATTTTTAAGGGAAATAAAATCTATATGATTAAAAGTAATTAATCCCATTATTAATGGCGACAATAATGTTCCAAATCTGTAATATAGATCACATCCTAGAGACTCTAATGACTTTGTTAAAACTGGATCCTGCGTTAAATCATACATAAAAAAATCTTGTTCAGAATCAATGGGCGCAAATCTACCTAGTAGTTTAGTGTACAAACTAAGAACCGTTTGTCCGACGCTTTTTACCATTCTTGACCCCAGTTGGGCTTCATACCTGTTGTGATATACTTTACAATGTCTTGTGGCGACATTTGTTGAATCTGTTCTATGCTGAATTCATTTCCGAGGTACTGTTTTGTTTTTCCGCATGCCGCCAAAGAATACAATCTTTCTTTTTTTTGGCATAATAGCTTGGTCATCAACTTGCTCATTTGTAATCATAAGTCAGAATGTTTAGGAGATCGTCGCTATTCATGTTTTATTATTAAATATAATTATTTTATTTTTTAAAAATGAGCGCCGAAAAAAAAAACTATTACCAATCTTGTATACCATTCTGCTGTTATTGGAGGTCTAAGTGTAGGATACACAATGCTTGGTAAAAACCTATTAAGAATAAAACCAGCAGATCTAGGCAAGCTAGATTTTGAAGACTCAGCAAAACTGATTGCAATTATAGCAGCTTCATTAGCTACGAAAGATTTTCTGGTCAAGCAAGGAATAATTCCAGACAGTATAAATATGTAAAATAAAAAAAAAAAAAAAAAACTTATAAAAAAATGCTTCACTCGTAATGATGATAGGCGGCGCTGTGGTGAATGCGCTTGCTTTTAGCGGAAGTAATTATGCATTTAGTAAACTACAAACTAATGAAGAGAGAAAAAAGACATAACAAAGCTATGGAGAAACTAGCTGCAGCACAAGACGCTTATGAAAAGCAGAGAATTGAGCAGTTAGATTTCATTAACGACAAACTGAAAGAACAGGGACACGCAGCTTACACATTTAAAGATGTTGACCAGGCAATAAAAGAGTATTATCTAGTAACAGGCAAACAAATCGAGACATTGCCCCCACCAAAATTCAGTGACTTTTATCAACCATCAGAAAAACAAAAGATGCAAGAAATAGCATTTATTGTCGTTGGCATGACTGTTGTATATTTTGTTGCACATAATATTGGTTGAATAAAAATGGACAAAATCTATTATTCACCCAAAGGATATTGGAAGGGAATCACGGCAATTAAAAAGCTAAGCCAAGCAGCGGGAGTCAGTGAACAAACAGCAAAGGAATGGTTATCTAAACAAGCGATTTGGCAAATTTTATTTACCTGCACCTAAACGAATACAGAGACCACACTTTGCGAATATAACGCCAAACGACACCCATCAAATGGACCTTCTATATTTACCCCATGATACGATTAGGCGAAAAAGATTTAAGTACGCACTTACAGTCATTGACATAGCTTCAAGATACAAAGATGCCGAACCATTAACACAAAAGAGTGCTTCTGCTGTTGCTGTTGCCATACAACTAATATATCAACGAGGCCCCTTAACTTATCCCCGCATGATTCAAGTTGATGACGGAAAAGAATTTAAAGGACAAGTGAATCAATTATTGTTAAAAATAGAGTCACCATTAAAAGAGGTATTCCAGGAGTTCACAGATCACAGGCTTTAGTTGAAAACTTTAACAAACAGTTATCTGAAAGACTGTTCTCCTATCAGTATCACAGAGAGCTTATTGACAATTCTCGCAACACAGAATGGGTTAGAAGACTGCCCTCAGTTTTGCGAGCAATGAACAATGAAGAATTTAAAGGGTTAAAACCAGTACAAGCAATCAAGCGAAAAAACAATAAATGTTGTTGAAGAGTCTTCATCATCCAGCAAACTGTTACCGCTTGGTTTAAAAGTAAGATATCTTTATTTACCTGGAGAAGCAGAAGGGGACACTCGCATCAGGGCAACAGATCCAGTTTGGAGTGTTGATCCATATGAAATAAAAAAAATTATAAAAAAAATGAATCCACCTGTGTATTATTTGCGAGAAACTGACACAACAAAAAACGGCCAGCCCCTCAAAGATCTTTTGTGAAGGAAGAACTGCAGATAATCCCACCAGACTCGAACGTGAACGTGAGATGACCCTTGAAACCAACAACAGTTGAAGACCCTTATAATGTTCTCCAGTGTCCAATTGCATACGAAAACTCTGGATTAACAAATACTCGTTTTGTGTTAGTTCTGTCAAGCGACTTTTTTGTTACAACTGTTGTGTTGATCTGATGTAGATTAGATCTTAGTTTTACGTTATCATGATAAAAAGTCTTTTCATTGAACAATGCTTCTTTGTAGTTGTCATGTGATATGTTTGACTGCACAACACTGCGTGATATTCCCTTTGCTTTTTTAATAGTGCTACTTTGACACGAAAGACTGTACATTTTTGATCTTAAACCAATAAACTCCTTAATCACCACTCCAGATAATTCATCCTTCATCTTTCCTAAAACCTTCTTATTAACAGTTGAATGTAAAGGGCTGTCTTTAGGATAATCAGATGTGTCATACCATCCTGCACGCCCTTTAGCTACTTCTGATTCCATGTCTTTGTAGAAGTCTTCAGTAGGAATGTCTAGGATAAAGGAATCTGTATCTGTGTAAAGTACTCTAGACTCTGGATATAAGGGTTTAAAGTAGTCATAAAGAAATTCTAACATCAACAGCTTTGATAACTCTAAACACAGTAAACCCAATAAAAACAGGTTTGTCCAATTTGACTTTTTTTTTTTTTCATCATTAAGCCAAAAAGCTGATCATGAAATCTTCTAAAGTCCTGATAATTAGGTTTTGAAGTCAACTTAATCGCTTCGTTCTCTCTGGTGACCAATCTGACATCTTTGCGCTTGTGCGGATTCTCCATAGTTTTTCCAAAAACAGCTGTTGTTCATCAACTTGAAAAAGTCTTTTTCTGAAGCATCTGTGGATTTAGTTCTGAGATCAGTGTTCTTCATTATGTATGGTTTCATGAACTGTTCTTGGTCAAAAGCAATTATACGATGAACTGCTGTTAGTTTAAAACCATGTCTTAAATAAAATTGGAGAAGTCTGTAATGACAGACATAATTTTTTTTGCCTCGAAGATTAGGGACAAGTTTAGGTGGTTCTGTTTTTGAAACCTTTAAGCTTTCTGCCGCTAATGGATAGTCATTATGGTAATCATGGAGTTCACGAGGATATTCTAAGTCAACTTCTAGAATAAGACCTCTTTTACGATCAGCTGTAAGAGTATGCAGTTGTTTTACAAATTTTTGAATGTCTTTCTAAACCTCCCGTGTACATTTTGAAGTTGCGTAATGGAAGTGATTGACTCATAGCCCAACCATACAGATTGTTTGCATCTAAATACATAAGATAGTTAGACTTCTTATTTAGGATCATAGTTGTCTAAGTATTTGTTGTTTGCTTTACAGTAATGGTGCGACGCCATACTAATTCCTCCACGTAATCCGTTTTCAATCATCTGAAGCATTGGTAGGTCAGACAAGAGGTCAATCTGTACTCCAGTAAATTTTAAGAAAGCGTCCCAACTCATTCCAGGTGCAGAAATATAATGCGCAGGATCTAGACTGTAATGTTTCATGCAGGTCTTTCTATAGTTTCAAAAACGTCCGCCAACAAACAGGTATCAGCCATTAAATAGGCATCGTGATAGTCTCCCATTGTTTGGCAATCTAACTTCTGCCATGCTTCTTGAGCATGCTGATAATCGCAGTCGCTGATGTCCTTTCCTCTAAGACTGGAAAAGAAAAGAACGCACCTTTAGGAGGAAGTGAGTCTTCATCAAACCTTTCCCAACTGTTCATGTACTCATAAGGGTAAACGCCCTTTCTAACGAGGGTTGGGTCAAAATATTCTTCCGTTATTGGGCAGGACTTTAAGGACGTAGCCAATGACTCTAATGACCCCATTAGGTGTTGCATAGAGTCATAAAAAGACAAGTTATTTAAAGTGAAACACATGTACTTTTCTGATGACTGAGCAATGCATTTTGCTCTGAAATCGCTTGTCACTGCCTGCAATATAAGATGAGAGTCGTAACCTCTCAAGTTGTGAAAGAATATAGGCAGCTTCCAAGTCTTTGGCTCAAACTTTAGTTGAAGATTGCATTTACTATGTGCTGCTCCTCTGAACTTTCCGCTAATGTGATCATGGTCCCTGACGGGAGCATCTGTTAGCTCTAAACCGCAAATCCAACAGTGAGTGGCTGAGTCATATTGTTGCTGGTCTTCAGGGGTCATCTTGAGGTCCATTAAATTCAGATTTAGAACATTCATTACGCACTTGCTGCATACGTTTTAAGAAGTTTTCTGCAGCACGAGGTCCCCTATATAACTCTGGCTCCGAATGGACACCATCCGACCTGACAACGACAAAAGCGTATGAACAAATCTGATGATTGCTAACTAAGACTGTTTTTGGTAAATTATTTGGTCCCTCATAAGGAACAATAAGCGACTCGAAGTCTGCATAAATAACATACGGACTCATTTGTAATTTTTTCCAGTTCTCAAAACAAACCTTGCTGCCTTCTCTCGGTGTAATTAGTTCTGTATTACAGTCAACTGGGCTAATACAATGTTTTATGTTCACTTGCAGCTTGAACAGATGGAATTCTTGTTAAACATTTTCTACAAAATTCTTGTTTGTTATGATTTTTTTTAGTAGTATGATTCAATAGTCTACTCATTGTGCGTATCAACGTGTAATGGTGATGCATTAGGAGTAAGTCCACATGATTTTTGTCTGGATCCCCAATTGTTGGACTGTTCTTCGACACTCTGATGGGCAAAAGATTGGTTTCCTCAGACCATGTGTATACGTTAACAGTTATTGGCTTGTTCTGTTCTTCAAACTGATCAATTTTATCTAAGCTAACAGGAAAAGATATTCCGTCAAAAAACTAAGGGAATTAATATAAGGTTCATATTTAGACACCCTCTCTGCATTTTTAGCAACGGGATGCAGCCTCGCAAGAACGCACCACATAAAACATTTAGAATCTGAATTCTTTATGTTTAAAACTGCTCTTTTTGCAACTAATGCTGGAGGTAGTGGAATGTAAGACTTACCTACAATCGGTGCATACTTTGGTCTGTTTTAATCTGATTGCTAAAACTTTACCCTCTGTCCAACCAGAGCCTCTCATTTTAGCTTCTTCAGCGGCTACATCAAACTGTGTAAGGAGTTGGTCTGCCAACCGGTGTTAAGTCATTATAGGAAAGAATAGTCTGCTGTTTAGTTGAAACCCAGACTTCCAGATTTTCGCCATTAATAGTTATATAGTCGATTAAAACAGCTAACCTTACTTTAACTGGTGGGTCTATTGTTAGTTTACTCGGAACTTGAGAAATAGCATGCGCAACGCTTACCTGTACTTTTGTTGAATCAATAACTTCTAAATTAGCATCATCGAAAACATTTGACAAACTCTCTTCCTCTAACCAAGCGTCAGGACTTTCATAAATCTTAGCCATGTTGAGTTTCTTTTCTAACTCAAAATATTTATTTAATTAAAAAAAAAAATATTTAGTCAGAATCAATATCAACGGTCTT
>JADBJO010026794.1:17500-22095 GCA_016801955.1 Conus betulinus | reverse complement strand
TTATTCACTGTACAAATTCTATAATTTGTATTAAAAAAATGCTCACCAGCACCCCCCCCCCCCCCCCCCCCCATTCCCACCTACTCTGGTGTCACTTTGGGGGGGGGGGGGGGGGGCGGGGGAGAGGGAAGGGGGATGGGGGGAAAGGATTGGTATTGGAGCTGGGAAAGGCGATAGTGGTGGTGTTGTAGAGACAAATTATTCCACACTTTTTTCCACCCCACAATTACACTACCTCATCTCATCTCCTCCCGATGTTCAAACAGCATTTTTGTTATTGTTTGTTAATTAAATCAAACAGCGCCGACGTGTACAAGAACAACGGCAACTGTTGACCCGCTACTATACTGTTCGCAAGCTGTCGAAATCCCCAACCTTCTTCTCCTTCTTCCCCTTTCCCACTCTCGTGCCAAACTGCAGAGCCGTAAAATTCGGTTCGCAGAGAAGTGGGGAGGGGAGGGAAGGGAATGGGATGGGTGGGTAGGTAGCTAAAAACGATATAGACGCGCATTAAAAAAATCAAGTTGAATTAAAATCAACGTTGTTTATTGGGAAATTCATAGAGATCTAGGGATTTAACAGCTTCCAGAAGATTGGGATTTAACCCCCCCCCCCCCCCCCCCCCCCCCTTCTCCCGCCCCCTCAATTCTCTAACTTAGACTGATAGGCAAGATTACGTTTGAGTGGCCTATGGGTATGGTGATAGGCAATTGAACTGAAGCCACCGGCACAAAACATTGCCCCGAACTTCTGTCAGTGGATATGCCACTGGGGCTTCGATCAGTGCTGATCTGGTGGTTCCCCATTGACCGATAGGGTCCTGCCGCTGATCACATTAATAGCAGACAAATACTCCCTCCCCAACGAATTCTCTTGTAATCAATTAACACCCCAACAAGGCAAACCAACAAACAAAAAGAAACCCGAATTAAACCGGCTAGGCCTACAGGCAGAAATTTCGGATACGCCCTGGGTGTATTTCTGTCGTAAACGTTTTTATTCGATTATTTATGTCTTGGCCGAAAGGCTGACAAAAAAAAAAGTTTTTCTGCACTCTCACCAGCAATGCAGTGTATAGTCTTAGAAGGGCTACCCAGCGAAGCAAACGACTCGGTAAATATTTAAAGACAACCCAAGTTTTAATTTAAAAAGCGGGCATGCTACAAAATAAAGGCAAAACTGGCGGTGAACCCTACTGGCACTCTGCTGTCTGATCCTTCCAGCGACATTCCGCAGCACCGGACACGTGAGTGGGGAGAGGTCCTGGGGATTCCCTCCCTCCCCCTCCCCCCACTCCCATGTAACTAATCTTGCGCTTACAGCGTGTGTTTGCACCAAAGCAGGGACTGGTCATTTCACTGGGAGGACGCTCAGTATCCCGAAACTCTCGTTATTCCCATTCTGACGTCTTTGCGGGTTCTGAAAACCTCTGTGTTTTCGTCCAGTCAGGGCTCCTCAGTCTTACAGATCCATTACCGTTAAAGGCAGACGTATATAGAGGACCTACATACGCCAGAAGCCGCTGTCCAAGACCGGAGGATTTATTTACCCCAACGTGCGCAATCGAAAACCCCATTAAACTATCAACATGAGCACCAGAAAATTAGGGGAGCCAATGTCTCTATGAAGAAAGCTTATTTGAATTAAGCACCACCTGAAATGTTAGTTGGAAAGAGTGATTATCAGTATCACGTTATGTGAGTCAGTAAGGAAGGAAATGTATAGTACAAGAAACATTACAATGCTTTCCCTCTCAGGAAGACCGTCGCGCGACGCCCGGTTAGCCTTTTTTTCCCTCCTTTATTTTTTTTTTTTCAAAGTTCCAGTTATCGGAAACAGAAAAATCGTAACACCTTGATTTTCGTAACCTTCTTGATAGGCATACTAAAAGATTAAAATTCCCTGGGCTTTTGAAACTTTCTCTAAACTAGGGTAAAAACCTGGAAAAGTCAGGAACTATGGAACCTTAGGTTATTCGCTACTGAAGAATAACAACCAAATTCTAACAGCATGCGCACCGAAAAACAGTATTTACTTGTCTTCTAATAATATGAATTTTTCTTAGACAAGGAAGAAATCATGTTTATATTTCTTCTATGGAAATGCTGATAGAAATATATTTTTAGTGTCTATGTATCCACTTGTCTCTCCGTTTCCTAGTTTTCTATATTTCTGCCCCCAGCAACGTCCTTAAGTCTCTCTCTATCCTCTCTCACTCGATTGAAAAAAAAGGAAACACACATATAAAAAAGCACACCCTTCTTCTTCCCCCCTCCCCCAACTAGAAACCTTTGAAGTGCATCCTCCCTTTTCCTTGCACGGGCTCACAGACAGATCGAAGCTATGCAAATGACGAGACTCGATTGTCCAATCACTGACCGGCGGGTACTGTTGGGCGTACTGCGGGGTTGTAGTACTCGGGGTACATGTTGTACTGGTGATGATAGCTATAATCCATCATGTTTCCAGTTGGTCTCTGGCCGTAAGTATCCAGGGTGGAAGGAATATAATCAACGCCAGTCAAACAAAACGAGCATAGTACATAGCGTTGTTGCTCACTGCAACATGTTGCTGCCGATGTTGATCAGAAAATAACATGCGCCGTTACGTTGTGTGGAAACACATTAAACAATATCAATGCACCATCACCGCATTAAACAGCATTTAATACTTGATTTTTAAAAACTGAATTGAAAGGCACTATTATCCATATGAACAAGGCACAATGTTTTTTTCCCATCTGTAAAATGTACAAATACTGTTTGTAAAATTGTAAATAAACTAGTTTAATTCTCCGGCAGGCATTTATTTATTTAAAAAAAAAAAAAAAAAGTTAAGGTTTTATGGTAATTGATTAAAAAAAACTGTTTTCTTCCGAACAGGCCTCGGAGTGAAGCGAATCACTTGTTGGCAACTCGAACGTTGTCACACTTGTATGCACAACCACTTGCCGAGGGGAGAACTGTTGGCAACTTGGTGCATCACAATCTATCATGATGCTGCGCACAGAAACGTCCGATACCAACTTGTTTCCCCAACTTCCCTGTCCCGACGTTTGCACGAGAGTGTCGCGCGCCGCGACAACCTGCTGGCCTATACGCGGTAAGTAGTGAGATCCCTGTGGGTACACCGAGAGAGAGAGAGAGAGAGAGAGAGAGATGGTGGGACAAGGGGAGGAGAGGGAGGTGGGGGGAAGCAGGGGTGACATTTTGGGAGCCCAACGGAAAGTTGACCTCGAGCGATCCACACGCGCTTTCACAGAGTGTGTCACCGACAGCCAATGAGAAGCGAGCACGGGGAGAGGGGAATGGAGACGGTTTTGCATACAGCTCAGCCAACTCCGACCAAACCGGTCGTCGTTACACGACAGACTTGAAACACTCAAATGCAAACTATACTGAGGGAGAGTGGGGCGGGGAGAGGGGAGGGAGGGTCGCTAATTGCCGCGAACTGTAGGGGGGAGGGTCCAAGAAACACAACAGGGGAAGTCAAAGCTGTCAGGGCTACCGTACACGATTACTTACTTCACTGGGACAACTCCAAGTTCGTACTGTCTGGCCCGAGCCACGGGGGCGAGGCAAGCACCGACTGCTAGCATGAATGAGCGAGCTGCCACGCGGCTCTCGTCGGACCGATCAGTAGGAACACAGCACTCTGATCAGCCAGCAACTCCTAGTGATCGAACCGATTCTACGAGAGAGAATAAAATAATGAAAAAAAAAGATCGACTTACTGAACCACTGGTGGCGGGATCGCCGTTAGACATCGTCGACAAATAGTTGGGCACGTATTTCGATTCAGCGCTGGTCGTTGTCGCGTCTTGGCCGGGGAACATAGCCAGCAGCCGACGGGGTTTTACAACTCGTAGTAAATCCTCCACTACAATGGCTGCGCCTCCACCCGCCGTGTGTGGTGCGGATGTATCAATAGGCAATGATGATCACTGCGCGTGTGCGATTTCTCTCACGGCAATGCCTCGGCTGGAACCGTTCGTGGAATTTCAGGAGATTCTCTCGATGAGTCAGCGCTTGCACGTCTGAGGGAATACCTTCTGTACTTTGCTCGGATATACGCCAGTGACTCAGTGTGAGTCACGGTGGGTTATTCTTAGCAGCATGACCTCATCTGCCAAGCTCGAAACAACCATGTGACCCGGGCTCGCCTTATTTGGGCGGAGCTTGACGTCACTTCTATTCCTCCATTGGTCGCGAAGCCAACACGTTGACCCCATTCTGGCCGTTTTCCAGGTCACGCGGGGGTAATTTTAGAACGACGACCTCTAGAAAGACGGAGAAAGAACCCGCGTCGTGTGGGAGGGGGAGAGACTGCATAGCAGACTGTGGGGCGATACAAGTCGGTTGAAGCAGCGAGCTGAGGCGAGGGGCTTAGGGCGGAAGTGGAGCAGCTGTTGACTAGTACAGTTTTCAAAAACTAAAACTTTTTTTTTTTTTTAGTACAGACTGGCAGTTTGGGGGAAGAACTACATCACATTTATTGAACCAACCAAGCACATTCAAGCTATGAAAGATCTCTCTCTCTCTCTCTCTCTCTCTCTCTCTCTCTCTCTCTCTCTCTCTCTCTCTCTCTCTCTCACA
>JADBJO010026794.1:7500-12500 GCA_016801955.1 Conus betulinus | reverse complement strand
CTGGGTCCAATGGTACTGGGCCTAATTGTACTTGGTCCTGATGATACTGGGTCCAATGGTACTGGGCCCAATGGTACAGGGTCCAATGGTACTGGGCCTAATTGTACTTGGTCCTGATGATACTGGGTCCAGTGGTACTGGGCCCAATGGTACTGGGTCCAATGGTACTGGGCCTAATTGTACTTGGTCCTGATGATACTGGGTCCAGTGGTACTGGGCCCAATGGTACAGGGTCCAATGGTACTGGGCCTAATTGTACTTGGTCCTAATGATACTGGGTCCAGTGGTACTGGGCGCAGTGGTACTTGGTCTCAATGGTACTGGGTCTAATGGTACTTGGTCTTAATGGTAAGCGCCCATTGGTAACTTGGTCATAATGGTACTCGGTCTTAATGGTACTGGACCTAATGGTACGTGGCCTTAATGAAACTGGGACTAATGTTACTGGGCTCAATGGTACGGGGCCTGATGGTACTTGGTCGTAATGGTACTGGGTGTACTGGGCCAAATGATACTTGGTCTTAATGGCACTGGGCCTCATGGTACTTGGTCTTAATGGCACTGGGCCTAATGGTACTTGGTCTTAATGGTACTGGGTCCCAATGGTTCCTAGCCTTAGTCGAACTGGGGCTAATGGTACTGGGTCTTAATGGTACTGGGTCTTATTGGTACTGGGTCCCAATGGTACTTGGCCTTAATGGAACTAGGGCTAATGGTACTAGAGCCAAACAGTACTGAGTCATTATAATGCTGGGATCTGGCGGTCCTCATCGTACTGGGAACTTATGCTAATGGGTTCTTATGATACGAAAGCTTAATGGTACTGGGACCTAGTGGCACTGGATCCTATTGGCACTGGGACACAGTGTTACTCGATCCTAATGGTAATGCGACCTTATGGTGCTGCCTACCAGGGCTACTGACTGGGATCTGATGTTTTTTAGATTCTTATGGTACCGGGTCCAAATAGAACTGGGTCCTAATGGATATTGGTAACTTATGATACAATAACCTATTCAACATCGGAAAAAAATACTTCCATGCTTGCTGTGAGTCAGCAGCAAGGGAAGTCTGTCGGCTGTTTTTTTTTTTTTTTCTTCCTTTAGACTGAGCATTTCATGTCCATTGTTACTACCATGGAAAAATAATGATAGAAACAGGACGAATGCATACACAGGTTGCCACCAGGGTATTAAGCAAAGTTTAAAAACGTAACGTTCTGGACAGGGTCAAAAGGACTGTGTGACAAAGCAGACCACCATCATCACAGGGCATTTATGTGGTGTCATCGGTCACCCCATGGTATGGCTGCAGTTGAGTGTACATACATACATACATACATACATACATACATACATACATACATACATACATACATACGTACGTACGTACTACTTACATACACATACACATGCGTGTAGACACACACACACATACATACATGCATGCATCCGTACTACGTCCGTCCGTCCGTCCGTCCGTCCGTCCGTCCATGCATGCATATATACATAAATAGACAGATATATGTATATATATGCATGGATGTATAGATACATACATGTGTACATACTTATATGCATGTACACATCATCTGTTCAGGAAAAGATGAAAAATGTACAGCACCGATTTTGTCGCCTGAATGTGCAAGGTAATCTTATGAAACATTGGGGAAATGTTAGTAAAAGAAAGATTACCATGATTCACATGATACACACGGCAGTGTACATACATACATACATACATACAGACAGACAGACAGACATGTGTACATACTTATATCCATGCATACATCATTTGTTCAGGAAGAGATGAGAAGTATACAGCACAGATCTTGTCGACTGAACGTACACGATAATCTCATGAAACATCGGGGAAAATGTTAGTTTAAGAAAGATAACCCATAATACACAGGTACACGCGGCAGTGTACACATACATACATACATACATACATACATACATACACACATGCATTCGAGCGCAAAGACACACATTCATGCACACATGCAGGCATGCATGTACACACGCACACACGCACGCAAACACAAACAGACATACGCACACGGAAACATCACACCACATCACAACAAACCACGCCACACCATAGCCGGAACCTCATCACACATCACCACAGCAAACCACAGTATACCTCCTAACACCACAGTACATCACACCCACACCACAGCAAACAACGGTATACCTCATAACACCACAGCACATTACACCACACCACAGCAAACCACGGTATACCTCCTAACACCACAGCACATCACACCACACTACAGCAAACCACGGTATACCTCATAACACCACAGCACATCACACCACACCACAGCAAACCATGGTATACCTCATAACACCACAGTACATCACACCACACCACAGCAAACCACAGTATACCTCATAACACACCACAGCACATCACACCACACCACACCACAGCAAACCACAGTATACCTCATAACACTACAGCACATCACACCACACCACACCACAGCAAACCACAGTATACCTCATAACACAACAGTACATCACACCACACCACACCACACCAAACCACAGTATACCTCATAACACCACAGCACATCACACTACACCACACCAAAACCACAGTATACCTCCTAACACCACAGCACATCACACCACACACACCACACCAAACCACAGTATACCTCATAACACCACAGCACATCACACTACACCACACCAAACCACAGTATACCTCATAACACCACAGTACATCACACCACACCACACCACACCAACCCACACACTATACGTACCTCCTAACACCACAGCACATCACACTACACCACACCAAACCACAGTATACCTCCTAACACCACAGCACATCACACAACACCACACCACAGCAAACCACAGTATACCTCCTAACATCACAGCACATCACACCACACCACGCCAAACCACAGTATACCTCCTAACACCACAGCGCATCACACCACACCACACACCACACCAAACCACAGTATACCTCCTAACACCACAGCACATCACACTACACCACAGCAAACCACAGTATACCTCCTAACACCACAGCACATCACACAACACCACATCACAGCAAACCACAGTATACCTCCTAACACCACAACGCATCACACAACACCACACCACACCAAACCCACAGTATACCTCCTAACACCACAGCACATCACACTACACCACACCACAGCAAACCACAGTATACCTCCTAACACCACATCACATCACACTACACCACAGCAAACCACAGTATACCTCCTAACACCACAGCACATCACACCACACCCACAGCAAACCATAGTATATCTCCTAACCACACAGCACATCACACCACACCACACCAAACCACTGTATACTTCCTAACATTACAGCACATCACACCACAGCACAGCAAACCACAGTATACCTCCTAACACCACAGCACATCACACCAAACTACAGTATACCTCCTAACACCACAGCACAGCAAACCACAGTATACCTCCTAACACCATGGCACAGCAAACCACAGTATACCTCCTAACACCACAGCACATCACACAACACCACACCACTCCAAACCACAGTATACCTCCTAACACCACAGCACATCACACCACACCCACGCCAAACCACAGTATACCTCCTAACACCACAGCACATCACACCACAGCACAGCAAACACCACAGTATACCTCCTAACACCACAGCACATCACACAACACCACAGCAAACCACAGTATACCTCCTAACACCACAGCACATCACACAACAACGCAGCAAACCACAGTATACCTCCTAACACCACAGCACATCACACAACACCACAGCAAACCACAGTATACCTCCTAACACAATAGCACATGACACCAAACCACAGTATACCTCCTAACACCACATCACACAACACCACAGCAAACCACAGTATACCTCCTAACACCACAGCACACCAAACCACAGTATACCTCTTAACACCACATCACACTATATACAGCAACTTACAGAGCAGCTTGGCGTTGCAATGACTGCAAGAAATATTGAATTATAACAAAGCTTGCTCTTATGTCTCAGATTGTGAAAATAGGGGGGGTGATCAGCCTTCGTATCTGCAGTGGTGGATGATTCTGCCTAACTGACAGTATGTGCTTGAGTGGGTGAATGGGGAATAATAAATGCTTCTCAAAATGAACCTTCAGCAAGCTTATAGTCTCCGAAGCGGGAGACCATCTCCTATGGGGAGGAAGCTCACTAACATATAACTCCTGGTCAGATACCCGATATTTCGAAACCTGATTGTTTCTCCTCAGTGACTGCGGAAAGTGGTAATTTGATTTCCTCTGCCTTTTCGGTTTTAAGAAGAATGCTACGCCAGACAAAGGCTGGTGTGCAATACCGTAGTATGTTTGTTGAGTTTCAAAAAAAACCAACCAAGGTGCCACCTAAGAAGCAAAAGAAAATCATGAAAGAGCAAAACAAGCTACATTTTCTTGTGAAATAAAAACAAAGCTTGAAACCACAGTATACCCCTAACCCCACAGCACATACCAACACCACAGCCAACCACAGTATACCTCCAACACCACTAGCCATGACCAGAACCACAGTATAACTTTAGACAACCAACATAGGGAACTATCTACAGCAACTTACAGAGCGTTGGAGGACCAATGACAGGACAAGAATATTGAGTCTACGAAGAAGCTTGCTCTAAGTCTCAGATTGTGACAGGAAGGGGGAGGAGCAGCCTTCGGATCTGCAGGGGAGGATAACAAGAGATTTGAAAACTATGACAAGTTGCTCTTTGGTGACGGCGGAAAATAGGGGGGTAATGAGATTTCGACTGCAGTTGGTGGTTTTAGAGAAGAGCTTATGCTGACGAGAGCGGGAGAGGTGCCTAGGGAATAGAGTATGCTTCTGAAAAATCAACGCTGGTCAGAGCTTACCGTGAAGGATCGAGCCTGGATGTTTCTGAGAGAAATCATGAGGGGAAAAGAGGTGAAGAAGATCTCGACAAAC
>JADBJO010026793.1:10000-22097 GCA_016801955.1 Conus betulinus | reverse complement strand
CAACCAAATTGTGGATAAACGATTTCTGTTGATCCCCAAGAAACAGCGTTTCAAGAAGTGAAAGTCATCTTGACATCTCGTCCAGTCTTGGCCCATTATGATCCTGGAAGAAAAACCATCCTTGCTGCAGATGCCTCTTCAACTGGTCTTGGAGCTGTCCTTTTTCAAATTCAAAAGGATGGGTCCCGTCGCCAGTCTGTTTCATTTCACGCTCACTGACAGACACTGAACACAAAACTATGCAGTCATTGAAAAAGAAGCCCTGGTAACAACGTGGGCCTGTGAGCATTTCAGTGACTACATCACAGGTCTTGTTTTTTCATATTGAAACAGATCACAAACCACTAGTTCCTCTCTGCTGAGCACAACTGAACTGCATAAAATGCTCCACAGATCCAGCGATTTAGATTTCGTTTAATGAAGTACAGTCCGAAAGTAATCCATGTCTCAGGAAAAAAATCAGATCAGATCACAGTTGATGCCTTGTCAAGAGCTACTGTGAACAAACCAGATTCATCTGATGCTGAACTCATCGATCAAGTTGAAGCATTAGCTGGGTCAAACTGTAGACATCTTGCCAGCCTCTTCAAAAAAGCTACAAGAAATATGTGAGAATCAATCAGAAAAAGGATACAGAACTGGAACAAATATGTGAATACTGCAAAATTGGATGGCCAGCATACGCACCTGAAAATCAGCTCCTGAAACCCTACTGGTCAAATAAAGAACACCTGACTGTTGTCAATGATATTCTTTTGTATGATGACCGGCTAGTTATTCCAAGAAATCTGCAACTAGACATCCTTCAACGTCTTCATGAAGCTCACCTGGGGATCACACAAAGTGCAGAGCCTTAGTTTGGGTGGCCAGGTATGTCCTCAATGATAGAAAACACTGTCAGGAGATGTGCTATTTGCACAAAGTATCAACCTGAACACAAAGAACCACTTCTACCATCCTCCTTTCCAGATCGCCCATGGTCAAGAGTTGGGATGGAATTGTTTGATCTGAATGGCAAAGCATACATCTGCATTGTCGACTTTTACTCAAGATAGATTGAAGTGAGACCTTTGACAACTCAAACAAGCACAGAGATCATCCAGAATGTGAAAAGTGTGTTTGCTGCTCATGGCATTCCTGATTTAGTAATTTCAGATAATGGTCCTCAGTTCGCCAGTCAAGAGTTCTCCAACTTCGCATCTTCCTATGGATTCGCTCATGTCACCAGCTCTCCCAAATACCCACAGAGCAATGGAGAAGAAGAAAGAGCAGTACAGACCATGAAACTTCTGCTGAAGAAAAACAAAGATCCATATCTCGGTTTACTGCTGTACAGAGCACTCCACTGCAGAATGGCTTCTCTCCATCAGAACTCCTCATGGGTAGACAGCTGAAAACTCGTGTCCCAGTTATGACAGAAAATCTGAAACTCAGAAACATTGACTTTGATGTTATTGAGAAAAAAGAGAGACACATGAAAGAACAACAAAGACAAAACTTCAACCGCCGACATGCAGCAAGAGACTTGCCACTGCTACAACCTGGAGATCATGTCTGGATCCGCGATATGAAAAGATATGGAGAAATCATCAGGAAATCTCCATGTCCACGTTCCTATATCATCGGGATGGACAAGGCACCGCTATTCGCCGCAACAGAACAGCCCTGATATCTTATCCTCATGCCAGAAAACACCCAATCACCTGAACGAGTGGGTCCTCCTCAACCACAGTCTCCAGTGAGACTCTCAGCTGGACCAGTGCCAGCACCACAGCCAATGACACAGCCAGCACAACCTGCTGTGTTGACTGCTGTTCCAGGAAATATTCCGCCTTTTGTACCAGATCTGGCAGAATTGTCAAAAAACCTGACAGACTGGACTTGTGAGGAACAGACAGAATAGAGCTATGAATTCCTCCTAAATATCCATTCGTGGCTGCGTTTGCTAATTTTTTTTTTTCTCAAAGTTCTTATCTAAAGTTGTTCAAGTTTATAAGGTTGAATTATTTAACTTTGGGTTAAAGGGGGAAAGAGACTAATAGGAGTTATTTGTGAAGAACTTTACCGTTTAAAAATTAATTTAAAGTCCTTTTAAGTGAAAAATGTGATACCTACAATCATGTTAAAATGACAGAAGGTGGTCCATCGGACAAAAGACTTTAACAACTTGAAAGGGAGATGTGCGGTTAGGCCTATGAGATACAGACTATACATAAGGGCCGCAACTCTTTCATAATAATAATTACGACCCTTGGGGAATCTTAGCAACCAGACGCTACGCACGAAACAACGATCGAATGTCTCAATGTAGATCGCTCTGATCTTCAAGCTAGTCGTCCCCACTATCACCAAATACTACAACATGCAGCTCGTTGATTTGTTTTGAGATCGTGTTTTTTTTAGATCTATAATCGACGCATTCATCTCTTTCATCAAACTTTCTTTCTCGGTCTCGGTCATTTTGGGTAAGATCTGTTTGTGAAGCTGTGTTTGATGTTGTTGTTGTACTGTTTTTTTTTCCTCAGGTCCCTTTTTGTCTGGTTGCTAACTCTAGAACAGGCGCTAAACGTAAGCCTATCCTGTTGATCAGACTCACCTCTTTCTTGCTGAATTTCCTTCATCAATCAGGACTCATTAAGCCTGATGCACAATTTTCGCACATAAACTTCCGTTTCGTTTTCAAAAATACGCATAGCATGTAGCTTGGGAGACCAGTGTGTGACCAGGGAATTAGATCTAAGCATTCCATACATTTCAAGGTACGGCCGTTGGTGGAGTTTTGCCTGCACTGCTCCCCTTCAGATCTAACAGTCGATGTAACAATCGATGCCCATAGCTCTGGTTCTGTAGAAGGTTTCGATGGTTCCCTAGTTGACTTTATGCAGGCATTTCCTTTCTTTTCATGCTTCCTTTTGTATCTTGTCCTGCCCATGATAGGTCTTCTGCTACGACTGATTTAGTCCATGGAGAGATCAGCCGCCATGTTGAACTGGCGTGTGTGTGTGTGTGTGTGTGAGAGAGAGAGAGAGAGAGAGAGAGAGAGAGAGAGAGAGAGAGAGAGACAAGACAAGACAAAATTCTTTATTTACGAGGATAATAGATAAGCACTAACGTGCTTTTTTACATCCAGTCCTCGCCCTGAGTAGGGACTACAACATGCAGTGAAATCAATTAATGTGAAAAAAAAAAAAAAAAAAAAGCAAAGCGGTCATGTAATCATAAAAGAACGTCAAATGAAAATAGAAGATAAATGAAAATGAAACAAAAAATAAGAATAATAATTAACAAACAAAAAAAATAGAAATAAAAATGAGAGTAACAATAATGAAGGAGACAGTGGGGCTAGAGAGTATGAGGTGGGCTGGGGGAACATAGGTAAATGTACTACAACGTACAAGATTAGCATGTATGAAAACAGACAATAAAATGAATAAGACAAAGTACGTACATATTTTTGAACACACATACACGCACGCTCGCACGCACACAGAGAGAGAGAGAGAGAGAGGAGAGAGAGAGAGAGAGAGAGAGAGAGAGAGAGAGAGAGTATGTGTGTGTGTGGGGGAGGGGGGTGGGGTGGGGTGCATGCATCTTTATGTCGGATCGTGCGCGCACTGACGCGTGTATGTGTCGTCGTCGTCGTCGTCGTTGGTGTTGTCGTCGTTGTTGTTGTTGATATTGATGTTATCAATTATATACAATGCTGGAATGGGTATAATCTACTCTTCTCTCTCTCTCTCTCTCTCTCTCTCTCTCTCTCTCTCTCTCTCTCTGTATGTGTGTGTGTGTGTGTGTGTGTGTGTGTGTGTGTGTGTGTGTGTGGTGTGTGTGTGTGTGTTGGCGCTTGTTGTTGTTGTTGTCGTTGTCGTCGTCGTCGTTGTTGTCCTCGTTGTTGATGTTGGTGTTGTTGTCTTTTGTTGCAGAGGCGTGACAAACTGTTGACCGCCCTCACCCAGCTGCCAAAAGACACCATGTTGGGACGAACACAGACGCTTTCTGCCGTTTGCGAACTGTTGCTCCACCCCGATGAGATCACGGAACATGCTCAGGTGAGGTGGTGCTGCACTATCACAGATGTACATAATCTGCCTGCTTCTGTGTGTATACGTGTGTGTGTGTGTGTGTGTGTGTGTGTGTGTGTGTGTGTGTGTGTGTGTGTATGGTGTGTGTGTGTGTGTGTGTGTGTGTGTGTGTGTGTGTGTGTGTGTGTGTGTGTTTGAGTGTGTGTGTGTGTGTGTGTGTGTGTGTGTGTGTGTGTGCGTGCGTGTTTGCGCGTGTGCGTGCGTGTGTGTGTGTGTGTGTGTGTGTGTGTGTGTGTGTGTGTGTGTGCGCGCGCGTGTGCGTGCGTGCGTGCGTGAGTGTGTGTGTGTGTGTGTGTGTGTGTGTGTGTGTGTGTGTGTGTGTGTGTGCACGTGTGTGTGTGTGTGTGTGTGTGTGTGTGTGTGTGTGTGTGTGTGTGTGTGTGTGTCCATCTGTCTGTCTGTCTGTTTGTCTGTTTTTCTCTCTGTCTGTCTGACTCTCTCTCTCTCTCTCTCTCTCTCTCTCTCTCTCTCTCTCTCTCTCTCTATATATATATAATATATATATATATATATATATATATATATATGTATGTATAGATATAGATATCCCTGTGTGTGTGTGTGTGTGTGTGTGTGTGTGTGTGTGTGTGTGTGTGTACTCGCATGTACGCATGCCTTTGTCTGCATTTGAATATGTCTAACGCGGCATGTGCTGCACCACTGTGTATGTGTGTGTGTGTGTGTGTGTGTGTGTGTGTGTGTGGAGCGCGCGTATCTCTGTATCTGTGTGTGGCTGTATGCATGCGTGTATGTGCATGCATGCCTCCGTATATGTGTGTGAGCGCGTATGCGTGTGTGTATGTATATCTGTGTGTCTGTATGTGCATGTGAGCGCGCGTGTATGTGCATGCAAGCCTCTGTGTGTGTGTGTGTGTGTGTGTGTGTGTGTGTGTGTGTGTGTGTGTGTGTGTGTGTGTGTGTGTGCCTTACCTGACGATGCAGATGACTGTTGCGGAACTGCTGGAGACTTTTGCCGACAGACTGAGCGACGGGGAACTAGTGACTCCAGAAATATGGAAAGAGAACTGGTGTTATATCCTAGCTGCCATGGCTTCCCTATCGGACGTAAGTTAAGCTGTGTCTCTTGCTGCTACTTATATGCATGTACACGTACATATGCAGATACGTGCGTATGCTCACACAAGCCCAAATAATATACACACACATGCACATGCACTTCTGCACACACACACACACACACACACACACACACACACACACACACACACACACACACTCACACGAGCGCGCGCGCGGTCTTTTTTCATTTAACAATTCCCGTTTTCTCGCGTGTGCGTGCGCTTGCTTGTTGGCATTATGTTCAGGTGTGCGATGTGTTTGCCTGTGCATATCTGTTCACATACATGCATGTGTGGGTATCGGCATGCACGCGTAATTATGTGCGTGTGAATGTGCATCCGTGCATCTTGTTCGTGTGTGTCCGTACGCGTGCAGTACGGCTGCTGACGAACATGGTCGCTGTTTTGAGAATGAAATCTACATCTTCTTACCACAACCGTCGTTATCTCCATCATCATCATCAAGCAGTGATGATGGCAGATGAAACCGAATCACAAATCCCTCCCCCCCCCCCCCCCCCCCCCCCCCCCCCTCCATCCAACTTTTACAAGAATTTGGTCCCTCCCCACCTCCCATCCCTTCTTTTTTTTTCTTTTTTCTTTTCGTTTTGCTTTTTGTGTTTTTGTTTGTTGTTGTTTTTTTTTGTTTGTCTCTTTGTTTAAAAAAAAATTGGAGATGTGTACATACAGTTTGTAGAAAATTCATTCATATCAGTTGAAAAGTGCAATGATAGCAATTTTAGGGTAAACAGGTCTAGAGATTTGCGCTTGGGGCAGAGGCAACGTACAGATAGTAGGTCGACTTCGCTGAACAGCGGAGGGAAGTACCAAACTAGCGAATGTTACCTATGAGAGCGGTCTACCACTTGAACGAATCTGTCGCGGGCGTGCGGTCACTATGATGCCCGGAACTAGTTAATGACCTGCGCGAGTGAAGGGGACAACAGCTAAAGCGAACTGTGAGAAAGCGAGGCTAGATATCTGTTCTCCATTAATCTGTGTTTTCTTTTCCTTGGTAAAAATGTGTTGGTGAGTTACTTGCGAGCGCGTGCATGTGTGTGTGCGTGCGCGCGCGTGCGTGTGTATGTGTGTGTGTGTGTGTGTGTGTGCTCTGCAGGCGGCTGGCACCTCCGGACTCGAAGGCACCCTATCGGATCTGGCCAGAGCTATGAAGTGACGAATTTCAGAACTACCCAACGAACAGACATGCAGATAATGACGTTTGCTACCAGGTCTTGAGTAAGTAGACTGTTGCAATTCTGCCAGATCCACCAACACAATTAGGCCACGTATCTCGTGATAGTGTACTGAAGAGCACACACACACACACACACACACACAACAGGAGAGACAAGATGGCGGAAACACTCATGACATAGTGCTAGAGTCTCTAGTAATCTGCTGGAATTCTGTGTTTAAAATGATGACGTGGCTTAGATCCAGAAGTAATAGGGATCGAGTAAACTCTGTGTCATCTGGAGAAAGTGATGTAGTGGCCGAAAAAAATGCGAGCAAAAACCTGGTTTAAGAAGAAACGTTTTGAAGAGAGCGTTGCTGGTAAGTGCGCAGACTGCCGAAGAGGGTCCACTTCAGCTTAAACTTTAGGTGAATCACACACATTAACCCAGGCTGACACGGTGAGCGATACTGAAACCTTAACGAAAGTTATTGGAACCTGTGTGAAAGAATTTCGCGGCTCGAAACAACCATCAGCGAGCAAAAAGAATCAATAGAAAAAAATGAGCTGGCCTGTTCCAAAAGCAAGTTATATCAACGGTCAAACCCAGACGGCGTAATTCCTTCCTCAGCTCATCGCTCTAATGCAAACATTGCCAAGGTAGTTCCACCGATCCCTGCAACTAAGTCGACAACTAAAATGACTGTAGGGCCGTGGACCTCGAAAGAAAAGGGGAAAACCAAAAACGAAACGAAAGAAAAAACAAAAAAAGAACAGTACCGAAAACATTAACGTCACCGCAAAACCTAAAAAATGACGTCATATTTAATACGCAATCTGAAGTTAACAAGAATGCCAGTTACAAAACAGAGAAAGAAAGGTCTCCAGACATGCCAGTTGTTGCTATCGTTCATGACTGAAGGTTGTTGAATGGTGTGCATGGAAACAGGCTAGGGGTGTCATATGGATTTGATGTCGTTAAGTCAAAATGTACCACAGTTGGTGACTTTGAGGGTGCTCTTAAAGCTGCCGATATGATAACCCAAGGGACCCATAGACGCAATAGTCACCCACTGCGGCCTGAACGATCTGAAGACCAAAGACCCAAAGACAGCAAGTCGGTCTCTGGTTCGAGAGATCAAAAAGATTATGTCGGCAAGGCGTAAGGTGAAAGTGATTGTAAGCAGAGTGCCACCTGTACGTGACCCGTCACTGCGTCCCAAACGAGAGCTGTTCAACGCGCTCCTTTTGACTGACCTCACAGGGAAACCAAGGGTTGTCTTTGTCTCCCATGATAATCTTTCAACAAGATTCAACGCCATGAGAGACAGCCTTCACCCGAACGGCCGAGGGTCCAGTTTTCCAACCCCTTTTTTGGAGAGGCCCAGGAGAACAGCGAGATCCGGTCCTGCGCAGATCTTCCACGTTCCACGGAGCTTCCTTAGCTGTGGGCAAAACTCCCATCAACGATTTGAAATGTGGCAACCTTAGGACGGTGCAAGAATGGGGTTTTAATGATATTCGAAGTGAGAGACATATCTGTCTTAACATCCCCCACACTCATTGTGTTGTTTTTTTTATTCTATGTGGTATTTACTGGGGATTTTTTTTTTTGCTCGCCCCTTTGGGTTTTCAGAAAATGATTAGATGAAACTTGAAGATTAACTCTTATGAAACAACATTGTAATGGGTCTTTCAAAATTTTACAGTGGAATGCTAGGTCTATTTCCACTAACCTACCATCTTGCGAAAATCATGTTATGCAGGGAAAATTATTGTGCGCTAGCCCTTCAGTCTCTCAATGCTGAAAAACATAAGCTTCCCAATATTAGGATTTTTAGTATCATCCACTTTTTACCATTAACGGATTAAATGAAAAGTTCAATGCGCAATATATATAAGGTGTGGCTTTGAATATTCTAACTTTTTCTTTGGCCAGTACCAAGTGATAAAAAGGGTTGTTTTGCTGTCAGTGCTGCAGTTAAAGTAAATGAGTGCTCAATATATAACATATTATCAATATATTACCCAGCCAGTCCAAAAGGAGGACAATACAGACTGGCTTTAAAATATGGATTTCTCTAAGAAAAAATGGATAGTTTTGGGTGATTTTAATGCCCATGCCCCTTTCTGGGATACAAACAGCTCTAAAGTAATATGTAATACGTTTGTTTGAAATGTGTAGATTCGGAGTTAATTTTATTGAATGATGGTCGTATTACAATCCCTGATGTCTCAACTCATAATCCCAGTGCTATTGATTTGATTTCAGTGTCCCCAAACTTAGCTGTAGATTATGACTCCCCAGGAGAAGATTATCTTGGTAGTGATCATCTACCCATAACCATCGCTCTCAATGTAAATTTCAATTCAAGCTCGACAGATCTAGTGGAAAATATACCAAAATATAACAACAAATTTGCAAATTGGGAGTCTTGGAGTCTCATGAGCCTGATTCAATAATCAGTGAAGATGTCGATGAATTTTATTCATGTTTTAAGAAAATATTACTACTTGCAGCTGATAAGACGATACCAAAATGTGGTTACAAGAAAATTGGTAAATATATTGATAATGTTTGGTGGACAGAGGAGTGTAAAATAGCAGTGACATCAAAGCGCAAGCCATTCAAGACATGGATTAAGAATACGACTGAGGAAAACTTTCAATCTATGAAAATACAGAAACATTTTTTTGCAATAAGATCATTGCTCTAGCAAAAAAGACATATCGGGAAATATTTTGTAATTCGGAGATTACAGAATCAAAGGGCATGTACAAGGTTTGGAAAAAAAATAAAAGAACTGAAAAACTGTAACAGGACACAATCATTTCCTGTGAAATCAGATACGGAATTTCCAACTGCTTTAGAAAAGGCTGAGGCTTTTGTGAATACTTTTTCATGTAACAGTTGTACTGCAAGCCTGAATTTAGAGGCTAAGCGTTTTAGAACAACTGTGGAAGAAAGAAATATGTATACAGACCCTAGCCCAATTCAAGAACATTATTTAAATTCCCCATTACATATTACAGAATTGAAAGAAGCATTAGCTTCTATTTTCTTCTTCAATTTCAGCAGTTGGTCTAGCTGGCGTTTCTTACCAGATGCTTTGTCACTTGCCTCCTTCTTGGATGGATAGGTTTGCTACTTTCTTTATTCCAAAAGTCTTGGGATATTGACGCTATTGCTAAAATCTGGAAGAGTTCAGTAGTGCACAATTCTAAAAGAGGGCAAAATTAGATCTTCAGTTAACAGCTATAGACCAATTTCGCTTACTTCTCATCTTGAAATATCAAAATTGTGTTAAATTTTTAGGAGTCTTTTTGACAACAAGACTTAGTTGGAAAAAACATATAGAACATTTATTAGCCGAGGCAAGAAAAAGAATAAACTTTAAAAAAAAAAATCAGCTGCCAGCCTTAGGGGCAAGACACGAAAAATTAATTGCATTTGCCTACCTCTTTAGTTCGATCCAAATTAAAGTATGGCCAAGAAGTTTATTTTTCTGCTCCAAAATATATCTTTTTTAAAACTACAAAGTTTGGATAGCAAAGCAGTGAAATTGGCCTTAGGGGTACCATTTTGAAGCAAATACTATCAAATGTTATCAAGTTGCAGAGGTTTTACCTTTTCGAGAACAACGGCTCTTAGACGTATCAAAATATGTGATTAGAAACCTGTCAGTTAAGAACTCAGTTACAGCAGAACTATTGATGGACTCGAACAAAGATTATCCCAAACGAGCTAGAAATATATCATATATTTACAACCAATTAGAGAAATTACTGTATAAGTTTATGTCTGATTGTCACATTGATTTATCAACAATTTCTGAAGATCCTATCACGCCTAAGGTTCATTCCCCCTTGAGAGCATTTGTGTGGAAATTTTGATTACAATTACACAGGTGTTTCTAAAACTGAAAACTTTAATCTCTTGAATAGTGATGTCAGAGTTCATCTTGACAATTTTTATAGTAATAACCTGAAAATTTACACTGATGGCTCAGTCCTAGATAACATTGGTAATGGTTCTGATTTTGTCATTCCTAGTCTAAATGTGAAAAAGAATTATCATCTTGGCAAAGGGTTTTCCCATATTTACAGCAGCATTATATGCAATATTGATGGCTTTGAGCTGCATTTATGATACCCCTATGCTTTTTCGTAATATTCTCATAAGTGTGGATTCTAAATCTGTCTTGCAGTCTCTAGAACATTGGGACTGTAAAACGCGGAAAGATTTACTTTTTGATATTCATCACCTCATACACTGTTTAAGGATTCATGGAATATGTATTGACTTCTGCTGGGTTCCCTCTCATAGTGGGTTGAAATGGAATGAAGCAACAGATATACTTGCTAAAGCTGGAGCTAAACATCGCCCTGATTGTAATTCATTATCTTCACTGAAAATATCTTCGTCAGAAAGTTTGCTAAAATTAGAAAGTTGTGTTTATAACAGAATTCGTGAAGAAAATCTTAAATATGTAAATACTTGTCCTCGACACATTTCCAAGATAGTAACAAAACTCAAGTTAAATGCATGGAGCACAAAAGATTCTTGCCATGTTCTTTGTACTTGTAGTAAGCCTATTTCATCTATCTATTGATAGAATGTTCTGTCTTACTCCAGTCTATAAAGAAAATTCTGTTGACATCAAAGTCCAAGATATTATCAAATATTGTCCAGCCCTTCTATCATAAACATTGCTACTATTATCACACAATCTTAAATTGCCAAGTTGCTTTGATGCGTTTGTGTGTGTGTGTGTGTGTGTGTGTGTGTGTGTGTGTGTGTGTGTGTGTGTGTGTGTGTGTGAAAATACCATTAATTCAATAAGTTATTTTTGTTATTTTTTATCTTGAGGTTAAGCATTGTTAGATAGTGATGACATTTTAGATTCTTTTTCGTCTAATATCAACAATGGTGAACAGACGTTAAATAAACCACTGAACTGAACACACACACACACACACACACACACACACACACACACACACACACACACACACACTCCAATGGACAGTTACCTCTCTGAAAGAAGTCAGTGTTTGAACCTATGCCCCTGTTGCCCGGCTAGTCTGTCTTCTGGCATGGCACGAACTGTTTTCACCGAAACTTGATAGAATGATAGGCTGTGGCCTAAAGACCACGCCGTTAAGTTTTGGGGAAACGAGTCCAGGTCAGAGTGTGGATCCAGGATCCGTTCCAGAACATTACTGGAGGTCTGAGGTCTCCCAGAGACCATACTGGATCAGAACAGGTTTCCTTTGTGACTACTGGACTACTGGCCTATTGCCCCCCCCCCCCCCCCCCCCCCCCCCCCCCCCCCCCCCAGAAAGAAAGAAAGAAAAAAAAAAAAACATTAACTTACTGGCATCAAGAGTGTGGGGGGATTGTCAACAAAAAAGAAGCTTAGTTTGATGCTGACTTTCTCTGTCCCTATCGTCTGTCTCTTCTCTGTCACCCTCTCTCTCTTCTTCTTCTTCTTCTCTTTCCCTCTGTCCCCCTCCCCCCCCCCCCCCCCCCCCCCCTCTCTCTCTCTCTCTCTGGATGGCCGGCTAGCTCTCAGTCTCTGTTTCTGTCTGTCTGTCTCTCTCCTCTCACCTTTTCTCTCTACATATCTATCTTTCTCTACCAGTCTGTATTAGCTGAACAAGCATATATTTACTGCAAAAAAAAAAAATATATATGATTATTTTTTTTTTTCTCTTGTATGCCTGACTTTTCTCTCTTGTAGCTTGGAGACGTCTTT
>JADBJO010026793.1:0-2500 GCA_016801955.1 Conus betulinus | reverse complement strand
CAAGTGTTTTGCGATTTGTTTACATTTGGTTATGGGCAGTCCTAACATTGAAAGTCCTGAAACCACTCTTTTATGAACCATGCCAAGTGCTAGTGAACCTATTACTAGAACAACCACTGTCGTACTAAATCCGGCATCACTAAGAGCATAGCAAAGAGGCATGTACTTTTGAAATTTGCTCTCATAGCATGTTTGTATGAATGTGTCATATGGGTTTGATACCTCGATGACGAATGTCACCGAGTTTCGATGGTCGATGAAGCATAGATCAGGTTTCAGCCTTGGTAGATCTCCAACACCGTTTATTGAGACAGGCCTATTTTGAAAAAACATCCACAAAATCCGTCACAATGCATTTCTGCAGCTCCTTTCTGATGATGTCAACGCATCTGTCGTGTCTTTGTATGTAGAGGCCCCTTAGTCGACGACATCCATTCAAGGCATGGGAATTTGTGTCAGAACGAGACCTGCGCAAAGCACACTCTCTCCAAAGTGTTTTTAACACCGAAGCTGAACTGGAAAAAGCATATTGGAAATTTGATAGATAAAGCTAGTAAAAGATTAAATTTGCTCAAAATTATATGTTGTCAACCATGGGGTCAAGATTGTACTTTTACATTTATATACATCGTTAGTCCGATCAAAATTAATATATGGACAGGAAGTATACTTCTCTGCATCTAACTACCTTTTAAAGGAACTGCAAAGCTTAGATAGTAAAGCTTTAAAATTAGCTTTGGGTGTTCCAGTGCACACAAACACAATGAAATGCTTTAAGGACACAAACATTTTACCTCTTAATGAACAACGAACGTTGGATGTGTCCAAATAAGAGGCCTATCTGTAAAGAAAACTCTGTTACTGATGAAATTCTTATGGATTCCAACAAGGAATACCCCAAAAGGTCTAAAAATATATCATACATAGAGCCAATTAGAAATTTCACTTGTGAGCTTATGTCAGAATGTAGTATTGATATTGATGCAATTTCGGAGGTTCCTGTTTGTTCCTCAAATGCCCCCATGGGAGCATCTCAACGCAAAAATTGATGATGAATATGCTACTTTGAAGAAAGATGACAATGTAAATATTCTAGTAAATGAAGTTCGAGAACATCCCGAAAAGACTTATCCAAATCATTTAAAAATATTTACGGATGGTTCAATAATGGAAACGTCTGACAGTGGTGCTGGATTCACTATACCATCCTTAAATGTGCAAAAGTCTTTCTATCTAGGCAGAGAATGTTCAATTTATACATCAGAGCTATATGCAATTATGAAAGCTCTGAATTATATCTTATATGACACGCCAGTATCATTTTATAGTGTGCTATTTTGTGTTGATTCAAAATCAGTTTTACAATCATTAAAGCACTGGAACTCTAAAATTAGAACTGATATTCTTTTTTAAATTAAGCATCTGTTACATTGTTAACTTTCCCGAGGTATAGCAGTTGATTTTTTGCTGGGTTCCTTCACATTGTGGCTTAAAAGGGAATGAATTAGAAGACAAAATTGGAAAAGCAGGGAGCTTGTACAATTCTGAAACACCCTTCAACAAAGTCGTAAATTTTTTTCCGCATTAATTGATCCAGCGATTGGAAAAGAATATGCGGAAGAAACATTTTAATGAGAAATTATTCGTTCTGCCATCATGTCCAAGGTATCTAGCCAGATCAATTAATAAATTACGGTTAAATACATGGAATACAAAATAGTCACGAGGTATAACGTGTATATGTCAGGAGAATATCTCAATTCGTCATCTTTTATTTGAATGCCCTATACTAACCCCAGCTTATAAGGAGAAGAATATTTTTTATAAAATAATTCTGACAATGTTGATAGTGTGGTAAATAACCATTGCTTTTTGTATATTGCTTTGGTTATTGCTCAGTCCCCAGTTGCAAAACTATTGTGAAAAAAGACATTTGAGATATGTGTGTTAATAGTGATTTTGGTTGTTTTTTTTTTTTGGGGGGGGGTGGGTGGGGGAAGGTGTTGATAGTACAATAGAATGTATATTGCAGTTTAAAGAAAGGTCTAAGATCATCTTGTGATGAAAAGATGTTAAATAAAACTACTGAGATGTTGGTGTTGGTGAGGTGTCCTATGGAGTGGGTCACTGACGTTGGTGTGGTGAGGTGTCCTATGGAGTGGGTCACTGACGTTGTGTTGGTGAGGTGTCCTATGGAGTGGTCATTGACGTTGGTGTTGGTGAGGTGTCCTATGGAGTGGGTCATTGCCGCATCCAGAACTGCATCCCGCGTGATTCTCCTTGTTTGTTGCAGCTGCCGAAATGGTGTGAATCTTTGTCCATTTGCATTCTTTTGATTGCGCGTACAATTGTTTAGAAACCACTGTAGCGCATTTGTTGAAACTACCCCGTCATCAGAAGCTGGGAGTATTACTCCGAAAAACTGTGGCTATTTTTCATCCAATTCCAGCTTAAGATCCAGTCGCACGCACCAGCTCATGGAGCTCAACGAAGGAGGAAC
>JADBJO010026792.1:17500-22097 GCA_016801955.1 Conus betulinus | reverse complement strand
CCTATACTGCTTTGCACGACTTCTTTAGTCTGCAACTACGGCTTGTGTACTCTCCTTGTAGCAGGAACATTATCCCAGAGGGCTTTTTCAGCATGGATGCCCGTTGGGAGGAAACGGGGGTGGAGAGGGAGGGACAGGCATGTAGTATGGCCACTGCCAGAAACCAGGTATGCGAGGAGGAAAAGGGGGATAATACATGGAATGAAATTGAGGAAACACATTTTCCTAGGTGGCATATAACAGTGACGTTCATTGTCACGTGATAGTGACGAGTGTTTTGTACTTAATGGAGAGACGGGTGGTCGGGATCTGGGTGATAGCTTAATAGGGGCGGAAAATCATCTAAATCCATATGGTTGATAGTGAGGGAGGGCTGATGTTCAGTTGAGTGAGGGACAAGGGTGGGATGGTTATCAGAGGGAGGGATGAATGGAGAGGTTCGATTATACGAGGGAGGGTGGGGAGCAGAGTGGCTCAGATGGTTGGTGGGGCGCCTTGGTGACGGGGCTCCCTGTTGTGTAGCAGTGGGGGAGGGGGCTTATTACCACTTGTTGGTTTCCTGGGGGGACGGGGTGTCCCCGTTGTGTAGCAGTGGGGGAGGGGGCTTATTACCACTTGTTGGTTTCCTGGGGGACGGGGTGTCCCGTTGTGTAGCAGTGGGGGAGGGGGCTTATTACCACTTGTTGGTTTCCTGGGGGACGGGGTGTCCCCGTTGTGTAGCAGTGGGGGAGGGGGCTTATTACCACTTGTTGGTTTCCTGGGGGACGGGGTGTCCCCGTTGTGTAGCAGTGGGGGAGGGGGCTTATTACCACTTGTTGGTTTCCTGGGGGACGGGGTGTCCCCGTTGTGTAGCAGTGGGGGAGGGGGCTTATTACCACTTGTTGGTTTCCTGGGGACGGGGTGTCCCGTTGTGTAGCAGTGGGGGAGGGGGCTTTACCACTGTTGGTTTCCTGGGGGACGGGGGTGTCCCCGTTGTGTAGCAGTGGGGGAGGGGGGGGTGGTTATTACCACTTGTTGGTTTCCTGGGGGGACGGGGTGTCCCCGTTGTGTAGCAGTGGGGGAGGGGGCTTTATTACCACTTGTTGGTTTCCTGGGGGACGGGGTGTCCCCGTTGTGTAGCAGTGGGGGAGGGGGCTTATTACCACTTGTTGGTTTCCTGGGGGACGGGGTGTCCCCGTTGTGTAGCAGTGGGGGAGGGGGCTTATTACCACTTGTTGGTTTCCTGGGGGACGGGGTGTCCCCCGTTGTGTAGCAGTGGGGGAGGGGGCTTATTACCACTTTTTGGTTTCCTGGGGGACGGGGTGTCCCCGTTGTGTAGCAGTGGGGGAGGGGGCTTATTACCACTTGTTGGTTTCCTGGGGGACGGGGTGTCCCCGTTGTGTAGCAGTGGGGAGGGGGCTTATTACCACTTGTTGGTTTTTCCTGGGGGACGGGGTGTCCCCGTTGTGTAGCAGTGGGGGAGGGGGCTTATTACCACTTGTTGGTTTCCCTGGGGGACGGGGTGTCCCCGTTGTGTAGCAGTGGGGGAGGGGGCTTATTACCACTTGTTGGTTTCCTGGGGGACGGGGTGTCCCTGTTGTGTAGCAGTGGGGAGGGGGCTTATTACCACTTGTTGGTTTCCTGGGGGACGGGGTGGTCCCTGTTGTGTAGCAGTGGGGGAGGGGGGCTTATTACCACTTGTTGGTTCCTGGGGACGGGGTGTCCCTGTTGTGTAGCAGTGGGGGAGGGGGCTTATTACCACTTGTTGGTTTCCTGGGGGACGGGGGTGTCCCTGTTGTGTAGCAGTGGGGGAGGGGGCTTATTACCACTTGTTGGTTTCCCTGGGGGACGGGGTGTCCCTGTTGTGTAGCAGTGGGGGAGGGGGCTTATTACCACTTGTTGGGTTTCCTGGGGGACGGGGTGTCCCTGTTGTGTAGTCAGTGGGGGAGGGGGCTTATTACCACTTGTTGGTTTTCCTGGGGGACGGGGTGTCCCTGTTGTGTAGCAGTGGGGGAGAGGGGCTTATTACCACTTGTTGGTTTCCTGGGGGACGGGTGTGTCCCTGTTGTGTGTAGCAGTGGGGGAGGGGGCTTATTACCACTTGTTGGTTTCCTGGGGGACGGGGTGTCCCTGTTGTGTAGCATTGGGGGAGGGGGGCTTATTACCACTTGTTGGGTTCCTTGGGAACTGGGGGACGGGGTGTCCCCTGTTGTGTAGCAGTGGGGAGGGGGCTTATTACCACTTGTTGGTTTCCTGGGGGGACGGGGTGTCCCTGTTGTGTGTAGCAGTGGGGGAGGGGGCTTATTACCACTTGTTGGTTTCCTGGGGGACGGGTGTCCCTGTTGTGTAGCAGTGGGGGAGGGGCTTATTACCACTTGTTGGTTTCCTGGGGACGGGGTGTCCCTGTTGTGTAGCAGTGGGGGGGGGGGCTTATTACCACTTGTTGGTTTCCTGGGGACGGGGTGTCCCTGTTGTGTAGCAGTGGGGGAGGGGGCTTATTACCACTTGTTGGTTTCCTGGGGACGGGGTGTCCCTGTTGTGTAGCATTGGGGGAGGTGGCTTATTACCACTTGTTGGTTTCCTGGGGGACGGGGTGTCCCTGTTGTGTAGCATTGGGGGAGGTGGCTTATTACCACTTGTTGGTTTTCCTGGGGGACGGGGTGTCCCTGTTGTGTAGCATTGGGGGGCGGTGGCTTATTACCACTTGTTGGTTTCCTGGGGGACGGGTGTCCCCGTTGTGTAGCAGTGGGGGCGGTGGCTTATTACCACTTGTTGGTTTCCTGGGGGACGGGGGTGTCCCTGTTGTGTAGCAGTGGGGGAGGGGGCTTATTACCACTTGTTGGTTTCCTGGGGACGGGGTGTCCCTGTTGTGTAGCAGTGGGGGAGGGGGCTTATTACCACTTGTTGGTTTCCTGGGGGACGGGGTGTCCCTGTTGTGTAGCATGGGGGGCGGTGGCTTATTACCACTTGTTGGTTTCCTGGGGGACGGGGTGTCCCTGTTGTGTAGCATTGGGGGCGGTGGCTTATTACCACTTGTTGGTTTCCTGGGGGACGGGGTGTCCCCTGTTGTGTAGCAGTGGGGAGGGGGCTTATTACCACTTGTTGGTTTCCTGGGGGACGGGGTGTCCCCGTTGTGTAGCAGTGGGGGAGGTGGCTTATTACCACTTGTTGGTTTCCTGGGGGACGGGGTGTCCCTGTGTGTAGCATTGGGGGGGGGGCTTATTACCACTGTTGTTTTCCTGGGGACGGGGTGTCCCCGTTGTGTAGCAGTGGGGGAGGGGACTTATTACCACTTGTTGGTTTCCTGACACTGCCTTCAGCTGGCGGCCCTCTCCTTTTTCCCGGCGTCACGCTCGATGTGGTGAGCAAACAAGCCTTGTGCAATGCGGGCTGTTCCTTTCTTGGAGGGGTGAAACGGCATCACTGTATAAAGCCATTCTGGGTGCTCCGCTAGCGGTGGTAAAAACGTTCGAGTGGTCTGTATACTTGACCTTCATGTTTTCACATGCTAATTGCAAGTTGCTGTTGCTAGCATGTATTAGAGCATTCAGTGGGTGGCGGCCCCTCCCAGGAATGATACCAGATGCTTGTATTGACGCCTTTGGGAAAATGTGTCTGCACTGAGAGAGAAACTGTGACCATCTCTCAGTGCTGCCGCCCTCTGCTGATGTTGATTGCTGTCTGCAGTCGTTGATGCCCACATGAAAGACAACATGTCGAGTTGTCTGTGTGGGCATTTGACAACTTAGCCACTCTGTGAGTTCGGAAAGTGTCAAACCACTGACACTGACTTTTTGCTGTTTGTAATGAGGAGGGAAGGAGCGGGAAAGGTCCACACCTTTGATGACAGAGTCTCCTAGCATAATGACAGTTGCCTGTTGGTTCAATGCTAATTTTCTGAATGGGATGGGTGGGGACTCAAGCTCACCAGCTGTGCTAAGGTCAGCATTAGCATGGCTGACTGTAGCATTTTGTCTGGCAGGTTCTTGTGGGGTGAAGGTGTGGAAGGTGGAGAGACTGTAGTATTGGGAGGGGAGGAATTTTGAGAGGTGACTGGTGGGACAGGGGTCTCAGGGAAGGCAGAAGAAGAGGGATTTAGAAGGGTAGTGCTTGATGAGAGAGGAGAGAAGGGCTTTTCAGACAACTGGCGATTGTTTTTTCTGCTTCTGCCGGGGTTGCTGAGAACTGGATGATTTCTGATGGGGCGATTTGTTCTGAGATGACTGATGATGTGTATTTGAGTTGTGAGGGATTTCTATTTTAAGTGTCTGTCTTGCTTCCTGAAGGGCTGCGCGTAGAGAAGAGACTTCAGCCTGTAGGGCTTGGGTTATAGCTAGAAATTCTTCCCTTGGGACACAGTCTTCATGGGAACAGCTATTGCCAGATTCACTGTTGTCCTCAGTTGATGACTCATTGGAGTGGGAGTGGGAGATGAGCCCATTGTTGCTGGAACGATTGTCAGGGCTGGCGTTTTGAGGGTCATTGGAGGTCATTGGAGGTAGGGTGGCCCAGTTTTGGAGGTAGGGGTGGCACAGTTTTGAGGAGGTCCTTGGAGGTAGGGATGGCACAGTCATTTTGAGGGGTCATTGGAGGTAGGGGTGGCACAGTTTTGAGGTCA
>JADBJO010026791.1:0-22098 GCA_016801955.1 Conus betulinus | reverse complement strand
GGGCGGGCGCTCGTTTGAGAGCGACACAAACAATAAAAAAACGAAAAAACAATGCACCTCCGAAAAAACCGACAAGGTTTTGTGTGTTTGAAAATGAATGAAAACAGATAATGGATTCGTTCAGTAGATCTGGCATCTCTCAGCTATCCAAAAATTTCTAACACAAAATAAAAATGATGCGTTCACACTGCTTGATAGTAGAAATTACAAAAATGGTCTTTTGTTGCTGGTAATTGAATTTATTTTCGGCCCTGATTTTTGTTTAAATCTTCTCCGTGAGAATTTTCAGTGCATTTAGTAAATAAAAGTTTTATAAAAAAAAAGCATGTTCGGCATGGGAAGAAATATGATCCTCGGCCAAGACGAAAGAGATATTCTTCGACTTACCTTTTTTCTTTTCTTGAATTTAAGGTATGGTGTTGCAAAATTTCAAATGTCAACTGATCACCCATCCCAAGAGAGACTTTAAACATTCCATTCAAATATATCACTCCATGAGTTATTAAATTCGTGTAAACAGTAACTTCACAGGCCGTTCACGTTTAGTGGAAATTTCTGTCATGATACTTTTTGCTAACGGATCAGGGATCCGGATTGTGTGGATCCCGACCGCATCACATCCAATTAACCACAAACACATTTAATGAAATCATCTTTTTCTTTTCGTGGATCCCCACTATTGACTATTCCACCCGCGTTTCCTTGAAACTGGTTATGCAGTTTTAGCGGATTTTACTGCCAACCAAGCATAAAATTTACCTTGCTGATGCGTGCAACTGCTTTATCTTTTAATACTGTTGGAGATAATTGGTTTCCCGGGAATTCATCGCGTCGCTTACTCTGCCAGCGCTCAGAAACGCTTTCTACCACACATTGCTCTTTCCTTTCGTGCCGTGTGTGTTCTTGTGTGTTGTGTGTGTTTTTTTTTTTTTGGGTGCTGTGTTCCCCTTCCCATTTGCACGAAACACAGTGGTGCATTGCATTTCTCGGATGGCACCCTCGTGTTGCGCACCGCCTTTTCCGGACCCTCTCCTGTGCTCCCGGTACTAGAGATCCCGCCTCCGGCTTTCCTTTCTGCGCCCGCTCCGTCGCCCTTCTCTCCGCCCCCGCATACATTCCAAACCTTTAAATCCACTCATCTTTCCTCCCTCCTCATTTTCCCCATCTTCTTTCCTTTCCTTCTTTGACCCTCCCCCACCCCCCCCTTTCCCTTATTCCCCTCCTCCACCCTCTTCCCCAACACAGCACCAAGTACACAAAAAATTATTGTATTTGTTTTTGTTTTGTGTTGGGTGTTTGTGTGTGTGTTGGCGTTTTGTGTTGTGTTTTGCCTTGTTTGTGTTTTTGTGTGTGTGCACTTTTTAATTCCCCTGTCCACTTATTTTAATATGGTTATGTGTCTTGATAAGTGGTCTATTTGCACTTTGTGCCTTGGTATTGCTTGTCGTGTTTTTAACAGTAAATTCCTGTGCTTCCGTCTTATTGTAGTGGTCATGTCTTACCGTGAACTTTATTAGTGTTGGTTATGTAGAGCGTTGCTTACAGCCTCCCGAATTTTTAATGATCGAATAGGCGCTAATAGTATCAACATCATACCAACTATTATTCATTTACAGAGTTTCCAGTCGGATAACAAAGCACTTCCATACTCGGCAGATTGTGGCTCTTTTTTTATTTGCCTTTCATCCATACAGGCAAAAGCCATGCGTTCTGAGCGGTATTCCTTCTTCCTAGCCGACCGCCCAGAGAGAGAATGTTGACGACGAGCGATTGCCGATCCCGAGAGGACTTCCTTGAGGGCAGCGATGCCCACCAAGAATAGATACTGATACAACTGATCGAGGCGACCTTCCCACCGTCCTGAAGCGAGACCGAGTAGACCCAGGCACGATTAACCCCCCAGCCCCAGCGACACCCAGAAGAGGCACAGACACGACAGACTCAGATAGAAAGACAGACTTTTATACGACCATCCCACTAGACGGACAGAATGAGAGAGACCTGAGAGAGATCGAGGAGAGACCCTCGACCGAGCCCGCCGACCGCATCCGAGTACTGAGAGATGAGAGAGTAGAGACAGACAGACATGACTTCAGACAGACAGCACCAACAGACAGACTTGGGTGCGACCATCAAACACGATCAAAGAAAAATTTAGGGACATGTGTTTTCTTGTGTGTCGCTTCTTGCTGCTTTCGGGGGCGGGGGGTGTGCGGGGGGGGTTGTCTTTTCGGGTGAGTGAGAAAAGAAAAAGGACGAAGAAAAAGACAAGACAGACCCAAGTCAATTCCGTCTCAACCGCGAGAGCCCAAGCCATATGCCTTGCAAAGGGTAAAGTGACGGCGCCGAGGACTCCCCCACCCCCACCCACCGAAAAAATCCAATAAATTCCGGGCTCTCTTGTTCCTGTCATCTTTACCCCTTTGGGCTGGAGAGAGGTGGCCTGCTGTATAACTACCGGCTTTTGTCTTTGGACAGCCGGCAGCAATGTACACCGGGGGCCCTGCCGGGCCGATTTCCTTGATATCAAAAGTCCTCTCAGCGAGATCAAGAGACAATGGTCAGTGGATGGACCTATCCCCCCACCCCACCCCCACGACCCATCGCGATCTTTCGTGTATGGCATCAGCAAGACCATGTTAATTGGGTTAGTTCGTAGTTGCCGTTTAGTGTCGTTGGGGCGATGATATGACCGACCGCGAAAGAGAAAAACAAAACATCTCTAAAGAATAAAGCGGATGGCCCGGAAAATGGTCTCAGATTAACGGGTTTGGTGGCGGAGGGTTTTTTTTTTTTTTTTGTTTTTTTTTTTTGTTTTTGTGGGGGGGGGGGGGGAGGTTCCACAAAAAACCGGTTTTTTCTTGTGGTTGGGGTGGGGAAACTCTGAATGATGACCAAAAGCTCCACAAAGACCCAGAGACCCAGTGCAGTTTTGAGGAAAAGCCTGGATTGAAGATCAAAAGCTCCACAAAAAAGACCGGTTTCGCAGTTTGAGGAAAGAATGCGGCTGATTCCAACCGGTTGACGCCATCAACAGCTCCACAAAGATGGTGTGGTTTGAGGGAAAGCCTAAAGTGAACAATCAAAAGCATCCACAAAGACCAGTGTTGCTGGGGGAAAACTCTGGCAATCAAGGTTCCACAGAGACCAGTGGGGCTCGGGGAAGCCTGACGACGATCAAAAGGCACACAAAGGAACCAGGGTGTGGGGGCTGGGGGGGGGGGGGGGGGGGGGGGGGGGGGGAGGGGGGAAGCTGAATGACATTTAAGGCTCAAAGGAATCCGCTCGCAAGACCATAGTTTGGCGTGGAAAACCCTCGACGGAAATCATAAAGGTTCCACAAAGACCGGTTGTGGCGCGGGGAAGCCTGATTGCGATCAAAGGCTCCACAAAGACCAGTGTGGCTTGGGGGAAGCTCCATGAATGACGAATCACAGGCTCCACAAAAGATTGGTGCAGGCTTGGGAGGAAGCTGAATATGAATGACGATCACAGGTTCCACAAAGGACCGTTGTGGGGGCTTTGGAAAGACCTTCTGATGACGATGAAACGCGCCACAAAGACCAGTGTGGCTTGGGGAAGCCTGACCTGACAAATCAAAGGCTCACAAAGACCCCCACCCTGGTGGGTGTTGGGAGGGAAGCCTGAATCTCGAATAACGATCAAAGGGACTCTGCAAAGACCTTGCGTTGTGGCTTGGGAAAGCCATTTTTTTCTCCACTGGAATTGGGACGATGATGAAACGCTCCACAAAGACCGGTGGGGCTCGGCGGGGGGGGGGGGGGGGGGGGGGGGGGGGGGACGGACGCTGGACTGACGATTATATTCTCCACAAAGGACCGGTGTGACTTGGGGGAAACCTGACTGACGATTCAAAGGCTCCACAAAGATCGGTGGGGGCTGGTGGAAAGCCCTCCATTATCAAAGGTTCTACAAAAACTTGGTGTTTTTGTGCTGTCGGGGAAAGCCTCGCTGACGATCAAAGGATCCACAACGGATGGTGGGGTTAGTGTGGGAACTGTGACTGACGATCCATAGGCTCCACAAAGACGACGTTGTTTGGGAAAAGCTTGACTGCCGATCGAAGGCCCACAAAGACTGGTGACGGGCGTGGAAAGGCCATGATTGACGATTCATCAAAGGCCCTCCACAAAGACTAAGTGTTGTTGGGGAAAGCATGACTGACGGTCAAAGGCTTATCACGATCGGTCCGGTGCTTTGGGAAAACTCTGACTGGCGATCAAAAGCTCCACAAAGACTGGTAGGGCTTGGGAAAAGCCTGACTGACGATTATAGGCTCCAACAAATACCGAATGTGGCTGGGGGGAAGAAGGATATGATTAAATTTGTCAAGGTTAGAGCATTTAATTCCACAGTTAAAGAGTCATGCACGTTACGGTGGGGGGGGGGAGGGGGGGGGTTTCGGGGGAACCTGGCCGATGAGGGGAGGGGGGGGGGAACCTTCACGCTGATGATCGGCAGTTTTCAATTCGTATGAATCTGAGACTAAACCGTTGACACAGATAGATCTCTGGGACAAAGTGTCATTTCTGAGGTGACCAATGTGATCATTCCGTAAATGTCAGGGGGGAGGAAAAAAAACCCTCAATAATCCAAAGTCAGGACGAATCAGAGTACTGAATCCGAGAGGGGAGGGAAAGGGTGGGAGGAGCGGGAGGGGGGGAGTAGGGGTAGGGGTGGGAGGGGTGGAGTGGGTGGGGCCTGACAGTGGCTGTGAGATGAACCGGGGGACATGGAGGGAGAAAGAGGAATGGGTGATCATGCTCAAGGCGCTGAAGAAATAATGGTCCAACAGAAGGTCTTAGCCAACAAGCCAAGTTGGTGTGACTGTTTGTCGTCAAGTCGTGGTTCTTGCAGTGACGTGTCCTCTCCCCCAGCCACCTTACCCCTTATGTCATTCTGCTGGCGCATGGTTCCTCATTACATGCGAGTTCAATGTACGCAAACTGGCCTTTTAAAAAGTCTTTCAGTTCATTTTTTTTTCTTTTTAAAGAATTATGTTGATAGTTATATTCATACCGCCCAGAATTCCCCCCAGAAGACGGCAAATACAACCTATACTGAAAACCACCCATCGACATTCCCATGTGTGGTGCCATTGTAAAGACATTTCTAGACACAAAGACAGGTCACTAGGTCAAAAAGGCATGAAATAGAGGACAGTTAGGGGGGGGGGGGGGGGGGGGGGGGAGACAGAGAGAGGAGAGGGGGGGGGATCTAGCAGAGAGAGAGAGAGGGCAGAGTGACAGAAAAGAGAAAATATCAGTGAAACACACACACACCACACACACACACACACTACCACACACACACACACACACACACACACACATGCAACATTTGGCGCGGGGGGCGCGCACCACACACACACACCCACACACACAACACACACACACACACACACACACACACACACCATGTGCACGTGCGCGGGCTCGTAAAGCACCAGATGAATGCACAGTACCTGTACAGTGGAAAGACACTTTTTCTGCTGATCCTCTCAGATAATACGTACGTTGTCTCTCTTCCCCAAACTCTTTCTGCCCCTCCCTTCCCACGCCCGCTCCCTTCTCCCATTACCATCCTCATTCTTCTTACCCTCCCCCTCACCCCCCCCCCCCCCCCCCCCTTCTCTCCCCGCTACGTCATGGTCAGTGCAGCTGTTTTCCACACGTCTTCCCGATTATTCGTGCCAGCGATCAGCGAATGGTGATCCAGAGTCAGTGCGTGCAGGTTGGTGAGGCTTGTGTCCACTCCCCTCTCCAACCCCACCACCCCACCCCTCTCCGCCACTCTTCCCGAGTTGAAATCTTCCTACTCATTGTGTTTTAACGCCTGGCTAGCCATTAGGGCTATTTCAAGACCTAAATGCTGGAGTCTCTAGTCGAAGATTTTGGGAGGAAAAAAAACAAACAAACAAACAAAGAAGAAACAAACAAAAACAAAAAACAAAGAACGAACGAAAAAAAAAAACCACTGTTGATTGCTTAATACACGCAAAAAGTCTGCCAGTGCATATCTTCCCTCCTCTCACTACTACATTAGTTCCCCCCCCATCCCCCCCCCCCCCCCCCCCCCCCCCCCCCTATCACCGTTCCCACCCAAATCTTGACACCAAATCAACCCTTCAGGCACACCTAACATGAGGTGGCCGTTTTTTTTCCGCACCACACCAAAAGCATCTTTCCTCATCACTGAATGGACTGGATATGGTTGTCAGCTTAGTTGCTGGTCTTGCAGGACAAGGGAGGCGTCGATACGTCATCATTTTCCAATCGATGCTGCAGCCTGCCAAAACGCACGCCACCACTGTTTGCTTCTCACCACATTTCTGTCTAACTCACTGGTTTTCGAACACACACACACACCCCACACCACACACACACCACATTTACACCTTAAATATATATGTATAACTGTACAAAAAAAAAAAACTAACTCTAAATTGCTACCCCCTCACCACTTCCACCCCCTCTCCACCCACCCACCCCCAGCTTGCACACCAACAAACAATAGGCACTGTGGTGAAAGCAGGAAGCTTCCTGCACGGAAAGGAAGTCTCCGAGTCTGTCTACACGCTGTCCATTTGACATGTACACACGGCGACCTCAGCTGAAGAGATGGGCAAACACCAATTACCGCTAAATTATTCAAGACCGGTCTAGCCTTTTGATCTCCAGTGAGCGACACCGGGCATCCCGGACGAAAGCCAACATGCACATTCGTTTTGCCCCGGTGTGACTGATCTAAACGGAAATTAACATGAAGCCAGGAGTCTTACATGAATTCTCAAACAAGCGGTTTTCGATGTGTGCCCGAGGAAGTGGAGGGCGAAGGAGTAGTATTTTTTGGTCTTTCCATTGGAGTTGGAGTCCCATAATCGAAGGCATTCACTTTTCCTGTCGGTCTGACTGTCTCTGTGTCTCAGGAAAGGAACAGTATGTTGGTCTTTCCATTGGAGTTGGAGTCCCATTACGCATACTGAAGGCATTTGCTTTTTCTTGTTGGTCTGAATGGCTGTGTGTCTCAGGAAAGGAATAGTATGTTGGTCTTTCTGATGGCGTTGGAGCTCCGCTGCTCATAATGAGGGCATTCACCTCTTCCTGTTGGTCCTGACTGCCTGTGTGTCTCAGGAAAGGAATAGTATGTTGGTCTTTCCATCGGAGTTGGAGTCCTGGTACGCATATTGAAGGTATTGACCTCTTCCTGTTGGTCTGACTGGCTGTGTGTCTGCCTCTGTTCGCGGGGTTGGCTCTCTGTTCAGCACACTTCACAGGGAATGGTATCAACTTCTCAAGTTTAAAAGCCCACCCATAGCGGGCCATTTACAGGCACAGCCTGCTTGCAGGCGGTACACCGACCTCGCTGAACAGTGGGCAAAAAAGCTGGCATATGTAGTTACGTGACAGGGCAGCCCAACCAATTCTCTCGCCTGGAGAAGCTGCGCGAGCGAACAGGACTCCGGCGATGGCTGGCTGGTAATGGGAAACTTGGGCGAGATACTGTTTCTCTCCCCTCTCCTTCTTTGGTCTGCCATATCACTTACCCTGAGTATGGATGTTCGGTCCAAATGAAAAAAAACGAACAAGCATTTGGTGTTTCCCTTTTCTTTTTTTCTTTTCCTTTCTTGAGACTGGAGCCGTGGGAATTAGAGTACCAACTGGGTTATGGAAAGTGTGTGTGTGTGTGTGTGTGTGTGTGTGTGTGTGTGTGTGTGTGTGTGTGTGAGTGTGTGTTTATATCACGCAAATGATTACCAAAAGAAAAGGAAAAACATCAACACGAAGAACGAACGGAAGAAAAAACACAAGACAATAAAATTAAAATGAATGAAATAATCTGAAAGTAAATGAAGTTAACTAACACGCGCGCACCCTGTGTGTGTATGTGTAAGAGAGAGAGAGAGAGAGAGAGAGAGAGAGAGAGAGAGAGGATGGAAAGCAAATGCAGTCTATCCATTCTTTCGTCGTTAAAACAATTATTTTCCAAAGACTAAATAAAAAAAAAGAAAAAGAAAGAAAATGAGAGAGGGTGGAGGGAGCGACGGTGTTGTGAGAGAAAGAAAATGAAGAAGAGGGCGTTAGACTCTGGGGAAAAAAAAAAAAAAAAAATACTTCTGTCAGCAGCATTTGTCGACCATCACAGTCTGTCTGCCCACAGGCGCCTTGCATTCGCTCATTCCGACTCGGTTCACTTGTGTCGATCTTCCCTTAGCATCCAATTACAATAAGCCATCTGTAATTATGTGGTACTCTCACCACTTACTCCGCCAGGAGACCCTTTTTGGGAATCATGCCGATCCCAAGCCCGGATAAAAGGAGGAGGGTTGGGCGTGGGGCCAGCTACCCCACCCCGTAAAACAAACCACAGCTACAGAAACGCCAACCAAAGATCAATTCGACACCTCAGCCCTGGGAAGGGATGGGTCTTCGAACCCCCAAGGAAAAACGAAAAAGAGGTCGGCCAAGGAACACCTGGCGCAGGGACTGGAAGCAGACATCAGGGACATGGGGACGACTTGGAACCAGCTGGAGAAAAGAGCCCTGGACAGAGATGCCTGGAGGTCCTTGGTCGGCGGCCTGTACCCCAGGAGGGGTAATAGGTGGTGGTGGTGGTGATGATGATGATGATGAAAGATGATGACGATGATGATGATGGCGATGATGATGATGATTCTCATCACCGTGGTTCAAAAACAACCATGTGAACACAGTCCAGGCTTCCAAGAGTGATGAAGGATTGCTCCCGTCTGACTGGTTCTGATCGGCTAAGGACAGTGTTGCTCTGGGTCCCACTGGCACCTTCAGGTCTTTTTTTTTTCTGGTCTGCCTTTTGACCGAGTTTGGCGAAAGGTCCAGCGACGGTGAGGTAAAAGCCCACTATTTACAGGAAAAGTCATGCTGACAGCAGGAAAGACTGCGACCCGAGACAATCTTCAGAGCGCACGGAAGACCGTGTGGCGAAAGCTTAGCTGTGTCTGGAGTCATACGGTTTCCACGTGTCCGCGAAACAGCAAGAAGTGAGGCTCATAATGCGCGCTGCAGTTCGCTCGATGGTGGCGTCTTTCGTCGGGGGGCTCTTCGGTCATGAAATACGGGCTGGTACTCCCATGTGGATGCTACCATGGAGGTTCTGTTGTGTCGCGTCCAATACACATTACATCATAGCATCTGCTTGGGAGCAGTTGTGTCCCTTGACGTCTTTATAGAAGAATGCACTGTGCGTGTCTGCAACCTAATGTCACCACAGCGCTGTGTACCTCCCCCAAAAACAAACCAACAAAAATAAACAAAAACAAACCTAAACAAGCAAACAAACTTGATTCCTCGACTAACTCTTATGTACCAAAGAAAAGAAAGAGCTATAGGGGAGGGAGGGGGGGGGGGGGGGGGGGGTATACAGAAACCAGCTCGGCTAGCCTCAACATTAAGACATGAGATACACTCTCCCTTGTGCTAGTGAAAAGCACATCCCATTAATCCTGCCAAACTAGGTCACTGGAGTGGCCTCAGCTTACAGCATGGTCTAAAAGGAAACGGTTCAACAGCGTTATCAGCATGATCGATTTCCCACAAACTCTTGATTAAGATGCATCTTGCGGCCTTTCAGATCTTTGGAGCTTGTTTGGAATGTGAAAAGAAGCGCAAGTATGGAAGGATGTTAGTGTCCAAAGGAGGTGAACCGCTTCGTTCTTCAATTTAAAACAGCTGACGTTATATTCAACATAAATGTATATGTAGTTAAATATTAACAATTCCACAGATGTTTTTTTTCCTAGAGAGATCATGAGCTCACAAAATCGTGGGCTGGGTAAGTTAATACTATTTCATTTGTTAATTGTAATTCACACTGTGTGATCATCAGAATATGACTTTAAGAACCGTGAATCTAATTTTGATTTTCCAGTCAATAATCTGTGAAAGGTCATTACAAAAAATAGGTACGTCACAAACTGCATATAACAAGCACTGAGTAATTTCTCTGTAACTCTGAAAACTCGTTAGCTCATCGATGACAACAAAGCCTTTTCTAGTAGCTGTCGATCACTGGAAAACACATGAAATGAAGAAGCTGTAGAATTCCTCAAATTGTAATCGTAAAAAAAGAAAAAAGCACCACTTCGTCTTTACATAAAATTAAATTTATACTATAGGGGGGGGGAGGGGGTCGAGGGGAGGGAAAGCGGGGAAAGTGGCAGAGAGTTGGGCAGTCAAATAGTTGGTGTCTTTCGACTGCAAAACAGACGGTCGTGAGTTCGATAGAGTCGGAGTTTTACGACTTGAAAATCTCCTCTATCCAATAGATGATTTACCAGGGGGGACTGTACAGAGATGTATAGTCAACTGCAGTAAGCACGCTCCACCGAGTCCTTTCTGAACTTGCGGACAGAGCTCTTTCGACAAATGTTTGGGAAGCTTACCTCCGGTCATGAAATGTAGCAGTATGGTGTGTGTTGACCGTCTTGGTACGGAGAGTAAAATACTGGTAAACGAAGAATAGTAAAACACTGTTTTCAAAACTAGATCTACTGGGTAAGTATTGGTATGTGTCGTCCTTCCAAAAAGGTGTCTTTGTTATGCGACTGCTTGCAATTGTGGGTAACATGTTTAAAAAGGAGAGTGCAAGCAGTGTTGCTGAAAAGAGGACAACAGACAATCAAACAGACGAAAATGCAAAGCAACTTCTCCTTTGTTCTTCTTCTCGTGTGTGTGTGTGTGTGTGTGTGTGTGTGTGTGTGTGTGTGTGTGTGTGTGTGTGTGTGTGTTTTCAAACACACAAGCAAAGAAAAACAAGAGCATTTTCGACAAAGATGTTTGCACAAGACAATGTTATTGACCGTAGGATGAAACGAAAGCGAAGTTGGTTCTTTCTTTCTTTCTTTCTTTTCTTTTCGTTTGTTTGTTTGTAGATAAATCCATTATTGAACGTGTTACAGCTGTGGGTAGCAGACGTTACTGTACGAAGCTATGCTCTGATTGGCCAGATCAAAAGAGTCTATTTTGATCGGCTACTAAATAGTCCTTTAGAACAAACTAAGACCTCTTCAGCAGACGTCACATCTGCCGTTTCAGTGCGTCCGTCCACTCATCATTCTTCCTTATTTCTTCCTTCTTGTTTCTTCTCTTCTTTTGTATTTCATGGGAGAAAAGGTATATGTTTATCGCCTTCCAAGTCTGCAACCAAGAATGACACGGCGAAGCCCCACCCCACCCCACCCCACCTCCGCCACCACCACCACCCCCCTGTGTCCCCCCTCCCCGGGCATGACGAAATTAAGCACGAGCGGTTTTGTTTCTTTTATTTGACTGGTGAAAAAGCCGTTGTTTTGAGAACCGGTAACAATCCCAAACACACGACAACCTGTCCTCAGCCGACTGGATGTACAGTAGAACCTGCGTGTCTCTCCTGCTACCGTCTTTGATTCATTTCTGGGAAGCTTAAGGCAGCTGGCAGGACAGGGATGGGTTCCCCCTCCCTCCATGATGCCGTACCCGAGACACAGTGAACCTTTTGCAGTGCTTGTACGATTAGTGTGTGCTTTTGAGACTGAAAACTGTAAAACATGTTTAGTGGGGGCGGGGAGGGCGGGGGGAGGGGGGGGGGGGGGGGAGGGTGAGAATGAGAATGAGAAGTATATCCTCCGCTCCACCATGAATGGCGGAGGCATGGTTCACGTGACGCTCTCCTTACTGTGAGTGCACTGTTTGGGGCGTCGCATGAGGCCAAAGGTTGTCATGTTCAAGCCAATCAAACATTGCATTACTGGAATCAATCGCATAACACACTCGACTCGGGGGAGGGGGGGGGGGGGAGGCGCCCAAACAATCAAACAAACAACTGAAAAAAAAAAAATCCATTAGTTCTTAATTTTAATTTTTGACAACACAGTCGTCGGGCCATAGCCACAGGTCGAGCGGAGTCCCCTGGTGGAAATGGTCTGATAAGCAAGATGGCGCCGAAACAATGCGATGGGGGGCCGGCGTAAGATTAAACGCTAGCTCCAATCTTGGCTGCCATGGTTGTGGGGGCTTAGGACAGGGGGACCCTCAATGACCTAGTGGGAAGATTGAACAGGTTTAAGTGCGGCTCGGGATCGTGTTACGATTATAACTGGGGAACCTGGGCTGGGAAAGGGGGTTGGCAGTGGTGGGTGGTGGTGGTGGTAGCGGTGGTGTGTGACCGTGGGTGTGCTGTGTGTTTGTGTGTGTCTGCTGTGTGTGGCGTTGGTGCGTGGGTGGGCGCAGCGCGCGTGTGTGTCTGTGGGCGTGAGCGTGTGTGGTCTTAGTGTGACGAGAGAAGAGAAGAGGACGAGGGAGAGACAGAGAGGTGAAGTACCAATACTATGGAAACGTTCTGGATATATAAGCGTGTCGCATTGCAGATATGTAAACCGGATTGACACGTTGAAACAACTAATGTTGTGGAGGTTTTATCCAGTCACTTCTGCTTTATTGTGTGTGTCGAAACTCCATGGTCTTGCAGTTTGTTAAAGAAGTAAGCAGAAGAATAAGAAAGGAAGAAGAAGAAGAAGAAAAAAAAAGAGGAAAAAAAAAAAACAAGAAAGAGGGAAAAGAAAGAAAGAAGGAGAATAGGTAGAGGGAAAGAAAGAGTGAAAAAAAGGAAGAAGAGGGCGACGGACAGCTTGGGAGAGGCGAAAAGAAAAAAGGGGGGGACGGAGGAAGAAAGGGGAAGAGACCCACCGACCCCCCCCCGCAAAGTGAAAAATCAATGAAAGAACGCGAAGAAAACAACAAGAAGAAGGGGATAAGCTTTAGGAAGAGAAGGAAGAGCGCACATAAAAAAGAAAAAGGGGAAAGGGAAAATAAAGGAAGAGGGGAAAAGAAAGAGGGGAGGAAGAGGGGAAAAAAGGGGGAAAAAGCTTAGTAGTAAAAAAAAAAAGGGAAAAGAAATCAATAAAGAGAAAATTAATTTCTTAAAAATCAAAACTGATGAATAAACTGCTTTGACGAAATATTGAAAGCTGGTGAAAATGAATCAAGATGATCACATCCACTGCATAATGCACCTCTCAAGTTGCCCACCGGGGACAACCGTGTTATAACCATCGAGACATCCCAGCAGATTGATACTTTACGAAACGGTCGAAAACCGAATGATGACACAGGGACAGATCATTACTCTCTACTGCTGCTGCATCTACTGCCGACGTACGGCTTTACTAACATGCATTTCGCTGCTGCTATCAATGGTGCTACAGTGGTCAGTGTTTGTAAACCTATTGTATCACTGCGTTGCAAATCTTTCTATGGCCGAGATCCGTCAAACCTCTCTGAACCCTCCAAATAGTTACCACATCATCATCTGTGTGTTTTCTTGCCAACACACACCCTGTAGATCTCTCTTTCTGTCTGTATATACATACAGATAAACATACACACACATGTATATATATATATAATGCTGGATAATTAAGTAGTGGGGAAATCAAGTACATGTTAACAATTCTTCAATCATTGTAGTAATGACTTGGCAAAGATTTAAAATTGAGGAGAAGAAAATGAAGATAAAGTAAATGGGGAAAATGTATACCATAAATTGAAAAAACCCTTCCCTAGCTACATGAGGAAACTATCGCAATCCCTCTCGAAGGCAGTTTATGTGTATCGCCTACTCCGAGACCTTTCATCCGCTGGATCGAACTCATCAAAGAGACACGGCTGATTGTATCTGTGCTCTTGGCGTCTGATAGAGACACCACAGTCCACAGTCCATAATTCTGTGGTGTTCCGACCGCCAAGGGTTCGAAAAAAAGAATCCAACAGCACCCCTAAAGCAGCCAGCGAAAGGTAGTAGAACTAAACAAAACAAAAGTGTGGAGAGGAAAAAAAGTGTTGAAAACTAAAAACATTACGCAAACATTATAAAATGTAAGGGACAATCTTTGAGCCTATGCTTGACGATCCATTTAAGGATGCAAGGGAGATCAAAAGATATGGAACAGTCTGAGTGGTCAGCTCTGCTGTTCAATAACCCAAGCATTGTCAGCAGCTAAGAATTGTGCAGAACAACCTTTCCTTGGATCTCCTAAGAGATGCAATCATCCACTGATTGACCAAACAATATAATGCTGAACAATTAAGTAGTGGGGGGAAAACAAGTGCAGGTTACATATGTGATATATTACATATATATATAATATATGTGTGGTGTGTGTGTGTGTGTGTGTGTGTGTGTGTGTGTGTGTGTGTGTGTGTGTGTGTGCAATTCCACTGGCTCAGAACCAAATCAAGAGCCTGACTGGCCCGCTGGGTAAGACGTCCGACAGTCCATCCCAGCCCTGTGGTACGATTCCCACACCACACAGCCAGACTGTTCACAGCTTGTCTTTGCGTTGGCAACATCTTCGCAGTCTCCAGCCCCCTGCCCTCCAAGTACTTCGGATGAGACTTTAAGCCGAGGCTCTGTGCACATGTACATGAACACATGTACAAGCAAAAATGAAGAGAGAGAGAGAGAGAGAGGAGAGAGAGAGAGAGAGTGGCCGAGAGAGAGAGAGAGAGAGAGAGTGAGAGAGAGAGATTGCACACACGTTAAATCCATCCTCCTTTCAAGAAAAGAGTGAGTGGTCCATTGCACGCCGCGCGAGAACGACATGAAAACAACACATAGGCACACTGGTGTCTTGCTTAGACATCGTCCTCCAAGACAGAAAATGGCGACCTCAACGCGGGTTTCTAAACGATCTCACACGCAGAAATCTCGCTGATGCTGAACCTCGAGTTCCGACCGAGGAACGAAACTTTAAAAAAAAAAAAAAAAAGTGTTTGTAATAACTCCGCCAAACAACGTGAATAAACGAGTCACAGGACAAAACACGACGCGTTCTGACTCCTAGATCTTCTTCAGGCAAGGTAAAAACAACACCCAGGATAACGAAAGTGAAGAACGAGCTACTTTCACGTTCTTGTCCCGAGTGTTTTGATTATCTTGCCTAAAGAAGACCTAAGAGGTCGAAACGCGTCGTGTTTTGTCTTGTGATTCGTTTATTCGCGTTGTTTGGCGGAGTTACTGTAAACACTTTTTTAAAGATTTGTTTAGATTTCCGCCTGCAGTCGCCCCACTTTGCAGCAAATGAGGAACGAAAACTGAGACAAAATCAACGGTCAACCTTCTTTCTGCTATCAGGTTTCCATCACTCTGTTCTGCTCAACCTTTAGTATTCGTCACGCTTCTCAGCCTCAAACTTTAAACCCTTCCTTGAATCATCTTTCTTCCGAGAACAGTTCTGAACCTCTAATCATTGTCTTTATTTCGTTCATTACCTCATCCACAGAGGTAATGTCTTTGCCTGTGCCTGTTCGTTTGTCTGTCTGTCTGTCTGTTAGAGAGATTACAGAAAAAAAAAAACTACAGAGAACCGCTGTCAACGAAACTTGATAGGAAGATGACATATGACTCAAAGATACTCCATTCAATTTTGGCGCGGATCCAGGAACAATCTATCTGGAAAAAAAAAAAAAAAAAAAAAAAAGAAAAACAACCAACCAAATACTCTACTTTCGTGGAGTTCCACGCCCTCCTGAGTGCTTTATTAAGTCATCTTTTGTAACTATCGTGTTCTCTCTCTCTCTCTATCTCTCTCTCTCTCTCATCTCTCTCTCTCTCTCTCTCTCTCTCTCACTCTCTCTCTTTGTTTTCGGTGTGTTGGTAAGCACGCGTACGTGTGTGTGTGTGTGTGTGTGTGTGTGTGTGTGTGTGTGTTGTGTGTGTGTGTGTGTGTTGTGTGTGTGTGTGTGTGTGTGTACGCGCGCGCGCGCGCGCGCGCGTGTGTGTGTGTGCGTGCGCGCTCGCGCGCGAGTGTGTGTGTGTGTGTTTGTGTATGTGTTTGTGTGTGTGTGTGCATGTGTGTGCGCGCGCGCGCGCACGCCCACACACACACACACACACACACACACACACACCCTCTCGCGCGCGCGAGCGCGCACGCACACACACACACGCATTCCTCTAACCATTTGAAAAACAGACATATGCACGTATGGCCTTTTTTTTTTACAGTTAAACTCATGACAAATATTCTCTGTCATCATTTTCATCATCTCTATGATCATTTTTATAATTATGACTATCATCATCACTACAAGTATTACTATTATTTTCTCACACACACATACGTTATATACATATATCTATATATGTATATAACGTATGTATGTATGTTTGCATGTATGTGTGTAATTTTTCTTTATAGGTGAGGGAAAAGAAAAGAGGTCAGATTCCCCCTTAAAAATTTCCTTACGTTTTCACACTCAATCGGTTGTCTGTTAGATTCAACAGTACATTAAAGATAAACATCTCGATATGTTCTGTTTCAGTGCACAGTGCATCATCGCTGGCGATCATCAGCCAACATTCCTGTCGGGTCAGCCCCACGACCCTCGCCGATTGCTTGGATGAACCAAAACCCTCGAAACAATCCAACATTCACGACAGACCTAATGAAAGAAAAGATCTGATTGTTTGGGGTCCCAACGAGTCAGCTTGGCCATGCTCGTTATGGCCGGTCAGGCAAAAGAGAAAAAAGCCTGCTCTGCTTATTGTTGCTTTGTCGATTCCAGTTTTTTTTTTTGAAAATATAGAAAGTAAAATAAAAATAAAACAGAAAAACGAAAAGAGGCATTGCACTGTTCACGTTACCAAGAAAAAAGAAGGAAAAGAAAGAAAGAAAGAAGAAAGAAGAAAGAAAGAAGAAAGAAAGAAAGAAAGAAAGAAAAGAAGGAAAGAAAGAAGAAAGAAGAAGGAAAGAAAAAGAAGAAGGATGGAAAGAAAAAAGAAAAAAAAAAGAAGGAAGGAAGAAAAAAAAAAAAGAAAGAAAGAAAGAAAGAAAAAAAAGAAAGAAAAAAAGAAAGGAAAAAAAAGAAAAACAAAGAAAAAAAAGAAAGAAAAAAAGAAAGAAAAAAAAAAAAAAAAAAAAAAAAAAAAAAAAGAAAGAAAGAAACAAAAACAAAAAAAGGAAAGAAAAAAAAAGAAAGAAAAAAAGAAAAAAAAAAAAAAAGAAGAAAAGAAAGAAACACAAAGGGAATGAAAGACGGAAGGAAGACGATCTAAAACAGCAAATCTCTCACTGGAGCAAAGATGTTATTTCCAGCCCGTGAAAATGCACGGTTAAAAACTACTTACGAAGCCAGCGCCATCGTGGTATAATTCAAAGAAAAATGTTCAAGCACAGATCGATCGAGCCATAACAAGCATCAAGTTCTTTTACCACGTGCGCCTCGTTTGTTTTAAAAAAAAAAAAAAGAAAAGAAAACCAATGAATTTTTTTTTCAATCTACCTGTCTTATATGGTTTCTGTTTATAACATTTTGCATGGCTGCAGACGCACACGACTGTGGACTTTGCAAAAAACTGCTTTGACTTGCTTCACCGGAGTGTGAAATCACATTTCAACGTCAGAGTCAAATACTTTTTAAAAGGGCAAAAGAAATGAACGGAATCGACACGATCTGCCGCTCCATCTGGGCCGTATGGTACTGAACTACATGCACATCGGAATCGAAGAGTTTGAGGAACAAGTTCACAGTACTCAGCAAATCATTCTTGAACTAAATTGTCAGCCAGATCTTCACAGACGACGGCAAAAGTTTAAGAAATCTCAGAGAACTACATAGGCTTATGGTGTGTGTGTGTGTGTATGTGTGTGTGTGTGTGTGTGTGTGTGTGTGTGTGTGTGTGTGTGTGTGTGTGGACAACGGCAAATGTTTACGAAATCTCAGAGAACTATATGCGGTGTGTGTGTGTGTGTGTGTGTGTGTGTGTGTGTGTGTGTGTGTGCAGACAACGGCAAAGGTTTAAGAAATCTCAGAGAACAATCAGCGGTGCGTGTGCGTGTGCGTGTGCGTGTACGTGTACGCGCGCGTGAATGTGTGTGTGTGTGTGTGTGTGTGTGTGTGTGTGTGTGTGTGTGTGTGTGTGTGTGAATGCACTATAACTAAACAAGATCTTTAGTTCCGCTGATGATGCTTCCCTCTGACAACACTGATACCGTAGCCCAGTGACGTATCACCCCTCCAGCCTATCCCAAACCCAGCTCCTCTCTGCACTGAACTGACCGTCAATGGCGCCCTGTCGCCCCCCCCGCCAGCAACACCTCTTGACCTTGCACCACCCCAACACAATATCTCTCCCCCACCCCACCCCCACCATCCGGGGAGAGAGAGAGAGAGAGGGGGTGGGGGGGGGGGGGGGGGGGGTCCAGTTATTCGCCCACTTTTCCTCTTCAACAACCTACTTGGACCATTAGTTATTTAATCAACTTCAACCCAGTAATCCCGCTGTGGAGTGGACAGGCGAGAAAAGAGAAAGAAAGAAAGAAAAGAAAAGGAAAAAAAAAAAAAAAAAAAGTTGTCTTGACTCGGTGGTGATGATTGTGTCTGAAGCCGTGTTTGCGGGTCTGTTTGGCCATCGATAAGCCATGGAGGGCGAGGGGGTATGCGTTGCAGGGTGTTGACATGGAGCAAATCCCCCATCTGGCCACGGCGCTAAACCAACACTTGCCATAATGGCTTATCACCCGAGAACAAAACACTCGTGGTTAGCACAGCAAACAGCAATGGAAAGATCCCCCCCCCCCTCCTCCCTCCCCCCCCCCCCCCCCCTTCCCCTCGTCTTTGGACACCCTCTCCTTGCTTGTTCGTCACAGGAAACATGTTTATCATGGGTTTACGACGGGCTTTAGAAGGACCTGTTGTCGCCTGTATACACTATCTATTTAAAAAAGAATATACATATCATTTATTGGTAAATAAGTTCAACAAACAGTGATGTTAATTTGTGATGCAAACTAAGTGTTGATTCTGTTTGTAACCATTTGAATACGGACTCACACTTTAGCGAGGCCGATTGTTTTCTCAAGGGTGTAACAGTTAGAACGAGATGACGAAGAGCACTTTAACCAACTGGGGAGAAATCAGCTTGTTTCTAGCCCAGCCGACCAAGCAGGCGATGTTAGGGCAGCTGAAGAGAAGTGCACACACACACACACACACACACACACACACACACACACACACAGAGAAAGAGAGAGAGAGAGGACAGACAGACAGAGAGTTAGATGGATAGACAGATTGACAGATAGACAGACATACACATCGATAGATAGATAGACATACAGACAGATAGATATAGAGATAGAAATCGATGGGTATATAAACAGACATAGAAAAATCGATAGATAGACAGGTAAATAAATAGAAAGATAACTAGATCGACAGACAGATATATAGACAGACAGATAGATAGACAGATAGATAAGATAGATAAATCGACAGACGTATAGATAGACCAGACAAATTAACAGATACAAAAAAAAAAAAAAAAAAACCCACTACGTAGAGCACCATATAGGTGACGCGAGTACAACGCAAAGCGGAGTCGAGCTGATGCATGTAGTTTGTTACGCACCTCCAAAGATTAAACGTATACATTTCCACACCCATCATTTTGATTACAAGCTCTCACACACACACACACATGCTCGGAGACCTTGGAGATCGACCCACGCAGCCTGTGGATGAAGGGAAGTGACGGAGAGGGGAAGGGGAAAGTGAAGGGCAAAGCGGGGATGTCCAAGGTCACTGCACGTTTGGGGCGTGGGCTTGAAACCTGCTGCCTACAGCTTTCTCTCGGAGTCTGGACCTCGAGGTCTGCGCGTGAAGGAGGGCGGTGTAGTAGGACTGCCTCGAACCATGGTGAACTCATAGCATGTCTGTCTGTCTGTCTGTTAGTCTGTCAGCCTAATTGTTCTCTGCCTGCCTGTCTGCTTGTCTGCGTATGTATGTATGCATGTATGTATGTGTATACATACATACATACATACATACATACATACATACATACATACACAATGTATGTATAGAAGTAGTACTTCAGTTTTACGTCTGTTCACATCTGTGATATTAGACGAATATATATATATATATATATATATATATATATGTGTGTGTGTGTGTGTGTGTGTGTGTGTGTGTGTGTGTGTGTGTGTGTGTGTGTGTGTGTGTGATATGCGCGCGCGCACGCGCGTGTGTATATATGTATGTATAAAAACACACGCGAGCAACCATCTAATCTTAAGACAAAAACCCCATGACCTGATTTTGTGAAATACATTCCCTAGTGTTCGGCTGACGAACTTTGACCATACGGCAAACAGCGCACGACTTCGGCCTCAAACTGTAGACAACAAACCTCCCCTCCTCAAACCGTGCGAACCCCATTTCTCAGCATCCAAGCAGAAAGAGATGGGGAAGAACCAAGTGCCAGCCTCAAGGCCACAATCATAACGGGGAAAAGCAGAGGAGGGGAAGGGGGCAGATGGGGGTGAGGGGGTGGGGAGTTGGAAGGGAAGGGGTGGAAGGAGGAAGAGCTGGGGATTGAGATCCTTGGTCTTCCCTCGTTCGCCATGTCCGCCGTCAACACAGACGGCTATCATCTCTCAAACTGACAAATTCCTCCCCCCTCCACCCCCCCCCCCCCGCCCCTCTCTTTGACCTATGACAATATTCTCCTCAGTGCCGACCCCACTGCCCCCCTAACCTCCCACCCCACCCCACCCACCCCCACCACGCCAGCCGGCCGCTCGTCCTGCTCCTCCTCCACCACTCCCTCGCCCCCCTCCCCCTCCCCACCATCCTCTCCCCCTTCCTCTTTCAAGGCAATATTTGACCAGCGTCAAGTAAACAAACAGTCCGATGTTTCAGCCAGCGGACGTCCTTCTGTGGCAGGCAGATCGATGCGAGTTGTAGTCAGCTGCAAGCAGACGGCAAATTGCTCATGGCCTGACAACGGATGATGATGATGATGATGATGATGATGATGATCAGGGCGATGAGAATGTCACATAGGAGGATGAATCGCCGAGGAGGGCGGCAAGGGAGCGGGGGTGGAGAGAGGGGTGTGTGTGTGTGGGGGGGGGGGGGGGGGAGGGACGGATCAAGCTGCGTCGAATATCGCCTCTGCTCGTTTCTTTTCTGCTTTACTCTACTCTGTCCATCTGTGTGCAGCGTGTGACGTTGTGTGAGATCAGCAGAAGGCTACACTCGTCTTGGCAGTAGCCAGAAGAAAGTTCAGGGGAAGATGGAACGGGCGAGGGCCTTCAGAGAAGAAGACGCCCTCACACAAGTGTAACTCGTTACATTGCAAAGAGGCCAAGTCCACGTGTCATGAGTCCTCCATGCGCTTCTGCTTTCCTTTTCTCCCCCCCCCCCCCCCCCCCCCCCCCCCCCCCCCCCCCCCCCCCCCCCCCCCCCCCCCCCCCCCCCCCCCCCCCCCCCCCCCCCCCCCCCCCCCCCCCCCCATCCCCGCCATCCCACCCCACCCTTCCACTTCCCTGGATCTGAACCTCCACTTCCAAGAGAGTCGGGCGTCTCAAAGCCCAGTTGCCTTGAAAATCAGCTGTCTCAGCCACTGGACTCGGAGTTATTTTCGTGTTTGTGCATTGCTGCTGCTGTGGCAATTGCTGCAGAATGCACGCGTCAGCTCCTATTATACATGGGAGATGTGGACCGTTTCCTTGTTAGAGACGTTTTCCTTGTTTGTTCAGAGTGCCACCTGCCTGCACCACCTGTGTGCTCGGTGAACGGGTCAGCCCTGTTGTGGCCTCTGTGCTCGGCTGGGCTGTAAACAACGTGACTCAACTTGAATGTCAATGGGAACTGAAGGCTGAATTTGTGTGTCTTCGAATGATTTCATCATGGGAGTCGATCTGTATGATATATACATGGTGTTTGTACGTATACGTGTGCGTACGCGCGCAAGCATTTGTGTGTGTGTGTGTGTGTGTGCGCGTGCGTGTGTGCGTTCAGGCGTCACACACACACACACACACACACACACACACCACACCCTGTGTGTGAAGCAGTAAGCCAACATACACGTTGGCTGACCACTCTCCTTGAAGTTCTCCCACACCGTAACCCTTGATGCAAAGTAAAGTTAAGTTAGACCCTTGTAGGCCGCCATCTGTAGAGAACTGATTTGAAGGTTTTTGTTCTGTTCTGTTCTGTTCTGTTTTGTTTGCTCTGTTCTGTTCTGTTCTCTTGTGTTCGGTGGTCTTTG
>JADBJO010026790.1:10000-22099 GCA_016801955.1 Conus betulinus | reverse complement strand
TTTGTGTGTGTGTGTTGAGGGTGGTGGTGTGTGAGGATTGTGTGTGTGTGTGTGTGGTGTAGGGCAGCATCTTTTCCTTCCTGCACGCCATTTACTTTATTGAGTCTCTTTCTGGGCCTCCTAATACTCAGGCAGTTGTTCGCACACTCAACACGGACATCGACTTTCAAGTTTGCATCACTGGAAACAAAGTGAACATCCACTCGCTTCATAGGAAAACATGATTACCGCAAGTGCAAAGTGCTTGCAAGTCTATCGCGAACTTACTCCGGGCACGGATCTCCAGGAAGCCGATGTGATGTTTTATTACAGGGACCATTGGACGTGTGCTGAGCAGCTGGGCATTACATGTGTGAACTGAGGTCACTTGTGGGGGGAAAGTGGCGCTGATGGGAGTCTAGTGAATGTAGCGTACAAAAAAGTGTAATGGGCATTTGTATGTACGAAATGACAGTTTTCTTCCTCTCGTTGTGTGTGGAGATGTGGTGTCGGTGTGTGTGGTGTGTGTGCGGCGTGTGTGTGTGTGTGGCGTCGGAGGGTGTGGGATGTGTGTGTGAGAGAGCGAGACGAGAGAAGAGAGGAGGAGAGGAGAGAGAGTCAGTCAGTAGCGTGTGTTGGTGTTGTGTGTGTGTGTGTGTGGTGTGTGTGTGTGTGTTTGCTGCCCCTCTCGTTCGCGCGGTATGTGACGCGCGTCTTTGGGTATAAAAAGTTGAAGTTTGGGTTGTGTAATCTTCATTTTTTTAAAAAAAAGAGAAACAGAAACCAGAAAAAGAAAACAGAGAAGGCTGCAACCATGTTTTACAATAAACTTTGAAAAAAAATCTTATGGTATCTTTTTTTCTTTGTTTCCTCGGAGTCTGTTTTATTAAACTTTCTGAAATCTGAAGTATCCAAATATTGTAAACACAGAGTTGTTATTTTCCAGATTCTGTGCCACAACCTGAAAAATTCTAGAGCTTGGATCGGCATTTACCATATTGCTCGATCTGTACCAACAGGGCGACACAAACACTAGAATCTTGTTAGGATGCATATCCTGCATTTCATTACAGTCGTGTAGTTGATTGAGATCTGGTTTGCGGGGGATGTTCTTGGAGCTGAGAAGAGTTGTTATTGATAGTGTAAGCCAGCTTAATGTGAAAACGAAGTACGAGGACATTGCAGGCGCAGTGAAGCCGGTTTACTTGAGCAATTTCATTCATCTTCAATAACAATCTGCAAAACCCTACGGCTTGGTGTGATTCTTGTCTATAACCCTGTTGTGGAAGGCATTTTGTTTACTCTTCACAAAACATGCGTCCAACTTCTCTCTCTGTTCTCTCGTCTCGCTCTTCTCTTCTCTCTCTCTCTACCTGGCGGCACGTATGTGTGTGTGTGGTGGTGTGTGGAGTGTGGGGTGTGGGTGTGCATTCCACGAACTTATTACTTGTAGTAACTTAACAAAAGATAAAACGGAACAACTTCTTTCTATGTGAAACGGAAAAGTGCAAAAGAACCAATCGATTATGATTTCCGAGAGCGGTAATGAGAAATCAGCCACCGAAAAGATATCCTTGAATTGGTTTTTGAAGAGGGGGGGTCGGAAAGTCAGCAACTTATTGGGCAGCAGTTTCAAACGAAAATGTGAGCAGCATCTTGAAATCAAGTTTGACTAACAAACGGTTCATCCTGTGGCAAAGACACAGAGTCTCCGGAGCGACCGCAGAGGCTAGCAATTACCAGCGACTTGGGTTTAAGGGCATTTGCTTGAAGCCATATATCAGGAATTGTCCCAAAAGTAACTTGTGCGATTTGCGCGGCGCAGAGAAAGCAGAGTTTTGCCCTAGAATTTCCCGACACTTTACACCGCTACATCTGAGGATCAGGGCCATACCCTCCTCTCCAATCTCACTCACTCACTCTCTCTCTCTCTCTCCTCTCGTCATCTCTCTCTCTGCACTTAGATGTGGGGTGGTGTGTGTGTGTGTTGTGTGTGTGTGTAGTGTTGGGTGTGTTGTGAGGAGGAAGAGGAAAACTTCTAGCTGATTCCAGCTGTCTTTTACTTGAAGAGACACAGATCAACATTCTGCGCGATGCGTGTGTGGAAGGCGTATGCGTGAGATGTAAGTGCGCGCGCGCGGGTGGTATGTGTGGGCGTGCGTGCGTGCGGAGTGCGTTGCGTGCGTGCGTGCGTACGTGTGTGTGTGGATGTGTCGTGTGTGTGTGTGTGTGTGTGTGTGTTGGTGCGTGATTCCAGCTGGCTGTTCGAGGAGTCGAATCAATTTAGGAACAGGACTGACGGGAAACACACACAGACATCACACACACCACACACACACACACACACACACACAACACACAAAGAGAAAGGAAAAAGAGGGAGAGAGAGAGAGGAGAGCGGAGGAAGAGAGAGAGAGGAGGAGATGACACAGAGAGAGGAGTGGTGGGGAGGTAAAGGGGGGTAAACACATGTGTGTTTTTGTTGTTTTAATTGTTGTTTCTCTTATAGTTTTTTTTTTTAAATGAAGGGAGTGGGTGCGTGAACAAGCAAGAGGAGTTAGGGGTAAGAGAGGTGGGGTGTGGGAGTTAGGGACGTAAATCTCCACCTCCACACGCCCACCTCATCTGCCGCCCCCGTCGCTCTGTCAACCTCACACACACACCACACACACACACACACACACACACCACACACACACACACACACACACACTCATGCAACACACACACACACACACACACCACACACACACACACACACACACACACACACACACACACACACTCATGCAACACACACACACACACACACACACACACACAACACACTCATGCAACACACACACACACACACACACACACACACACACACACACACACACACACACACACACACACACACACACACACACACACACACAGACTCACACACTGCTGCTGCTGTGCTGATCTCAGCCACAATCCATTAATGACCAAACCTCGACTTCCATCAACGCTCCCAAACAAGATGGGGGCAGCTGCAATTGCTCCTCCCGCCGCCGACATCCTCATTTCAGGCCATCGACATTGACGTGCAAGGGTCTGACCAAGCAGAGAGAGCGATGTGGGGCGACTGTAATGGTCTGGTCTCCTCCTGCTAGGCCCAGCAGGGCTAACCTAATAACCGCCAGCGCCTTGTACCGAGTTCCCAGCGACTGTCACTCGTTCTGCTCAGGCCACTGAGTGATGGAGAGTTAGTCCCCTTTGGCGGGTTTTCCAGCCACGAAGGCAAGCCGTGGTCAGGTCGGTTTGGACTTGATGGAGAAGAAAAGGGAAACCCCACCAAACCACCCACCTACCCAGACACCCACAGAGAAAATAAAACGCAAAGATCGATGGGGGAGGGGGGAGGGGGGGGGGGGAGGGTGGGAGTGGAGAGAGAGGAGAGGAGAGAGAGAGGGGGGAGTCGCGGAGAGAGAGGAGAAGAGTAATACACTGAATATGTAATAAATAATGACGTGTGAACGCAATCAATCCCTGTCTTTTTCTTTTTTATAACCAGGTAGAACGATTATAGAAATCATGAACGGTCTCATAATTTAGGCGGTTTGTCATATATATCTTCCTACTCATAGCTATAATTTAGCCTCTCTTGAAATAATAGATCAGGAAAAAAAAAAATGTTTCCAGAACTATTTTTAATGTTCTTGCATTGCCTAGCTTGCTCCTTTATTCCTCCATGAAGTGGCTAAGTTCGAACTATCTACTAAATTTGCATTGTGGACTGGTGAATAATCAGATCACAGGTCATCTTGTGGGCGGCCGTTTAAACAATGTGCTGAACGGATTAACAAACACATACACACAGTCGGAAGTGAGCATATAACAATTACGGTGAAAGGGCCCACGATCCAAACAGTGAAGCCTATTCCTTCGGGGGAGAGAAGAAAAAGGCTACCGAAGTTTGAATAGAAAACTCTCGAAAAGAAAGAGAGAGAGAGAGAGGTGGAGACGGAAAAGAAGGAGAGAGAGAGACTCGAAGAGAGGAGAGGTGCGGGGGGCCGGAGGGAGAGAGAGAGAGAGAGAGAGAGTGTGTGTTGTGTGTGTGTGTGTGTGTGTGTGTTGTGTGTGTGTGTGTGCAGAACACTGAGCGCAACCGTTCGTACAAGGTTTTTTGTAAATCTTGTATTCAGAATATTCAGATTCACATTTGTTCTTAAAACAGCGTGTTTACGCCGTGGGGCATCAGAGTGTCCTATTTTTCGTTTTTTTTTTGTTCTCCGTTAACAGATGGAGACCATAGCTTCTTACATTAGGCGTACAGAATCATCACTCGAGCCTTTATCCTGCGAAACACATTTCTGAAGACGCCACAGTTTGTTAGAAATCCTGAGAATTCTGACGGTAATTTCTCACGTTTGGATTTTGTCGAGTTATTCGTGTTTACGTTGCAGTTGTAAATCAAACGCGATGGTTATATTTCTGTAAAGAGGGCATAGTCTACGGCTTCATCCTTTAATAACACACACGTAAAACCGATCGACCGCCCCCCCCTCCCCGCCCCCACCGTTTAGTGAGCGGGGCGATTATGTCCACCGACTTTGCTCTGAAGGGTAGGGGTGAAAATAAGCCCAATGGTACTGGTTTGAAGTTGACAGTGGGCGCGGTGTGCCGATGACTCTAGAATTTTGGGTGGAGAGAAGGGTGGAAAGGATTGGAATGACGGGGGTTGGGGTAGGAGAGGGGGGGAGATGGCAATGGGGAGTGGACTAAGCCGCACCAGTTGGCAATAACATTTCCATGCATTTGGTGATCCTTTCTCGTCTTTCTCGAACCATTCATTTTTCTGAAATAAACTTTGGATGCTTGCTGTTAGTGTAGTATTATATTAAGGCATGTAGGTATGCTGGCACTGTGCGGGAAAATATGGCGAGTGTATGTAGGATACTATGTAGTTATATAGCTATATCGATAATATATATGTAGGGTTATATAGATATATATATAAGTATATAGGGATCCATGCATGATGTATATATGTATGTATGACCTATGTATCTATGATGCATGGCCAATAGATTTCGAGGCTATTGTGGTGTCTTCTTCTTCTTCTGTCTTCTTCTTCTCTTCTCTTCTTCTCAACAAATTCATTTTTTTCTGAAATGAACTTCGGAGGTTGTTCTGTTCTATTTGGTATACATGCATGTACGTTTGTAGTGGTAAAGTGTTTCTTTTTCCTTTATGTTTGTATGCTTGTTTTTTGGCGGGGTCGAAAATGGTGAGGAGTGATTAGGGGTGCTCAGGGATCCAGAATGCATAATTGTGTCTCCCCTGCCCCCCACCATCCCCCCATCCCCCCCCCGCCCCACTCCGCAACCGACTCTCGTCCTCTTTCAAACGCGCCCAATACCTTTCTGATTGCGGCCCTGTAGCATTTTCTTTCTCCTTAAGGTATCGAATTTTTGCGTCCGATATCCCATTGATTCGTTTGTTGTGTCAGTACCGCTTTGGACTTGCAAGGGATGCGAAGATTTGAAGAGAATGACGCGTCTAGCTGATATACCTTTATAGAACCGCACACCCACGGCAGACGATTAACTTGTAACATGCAAGCTGAGAAAGTCTGTATACATTTACGCAGTAGTAAACCTAATTTTATTTGTCTTTCCCTTGCTGCATTGGCTTAATCAGCACTCGCAGGTTTCTGAAAGCAAGCTAATGAGGAGGCAGGTGATCATTAAAATGTTTGTGAATATACGAAGAGAAGATAGATGTATGGGGAACAATTCCATTATGCGCAATGATGCTGAAATTGCAAGCACGTGCTCACACACAACACACCCACACACCCACCACACACAGCACATCACACACCAGCACGCACGCACACAACCAGCCGCACCAACACACACCAACCTAACACGCCCCCACGCACACAGACAAGAACAGAGGCAACAGACATAGAGCGACAGAGTAGTCAGAGAGAGCGAGACAGAACAGACGAACAGCATTTACAATAACCTGGTGAACTACTGTACTGAGATTGTAGAGGTTTGAATTACGGGTACTGAGTCTGTGAGTAGTTTAATCGATAACAAAGAAGACTTATCATCAGTTATGTTACGATATCTAACAAAATGTTGGCATTCGTCAGTATGTAATTACTGGTGAAACAGTATAATCATGGTCGGCTCTTTCTCTCAAACTCTTTGGGAATTTAGTTGGCTCTCATTCAAAAGTGTGTATTATCATCCAGTGTATCAAATGCTATGAAATTTGGAATCGGTGGCTTTTCATTTCAAGCGTGAGTCAAGAACACATATCAAGTGCATATTTGGGATCTGGATTCTATCAGCAAGTGATGGACTTCAATTTACAGAAACGATTAGTTTCCCATTTAAGTTTAGCGATAACATGTAATCTATTAACTCAGGTCAGAACATTCGTTTACGTTTATGGACGGTTTGTCTTCAATTAAAAAAAAAAATCCTTATCATCTTTCATACAGCTCTGCAATCTTCGTTACATGCATGGATATGAAGACTTTCTAGAGATTTTTTAAAACCACTGATGCGTTTTAGAGATGTGTAGTTAGAAATGTAACGTCATCAGCAAACACACTACCAATTAGAACGCATAATATCTCTTCAACATTAATTCCGTGTGCTGGTTCTGTCCTTATAAACCTGCGCTGATACAGCGAGAACGGAGAAAGATAATGCAAGCGTTGCCGGCAGCACTGCGGGACAACTTCGCGGGCATTGCAGAAGTGGTACACCCTCACTGTTCACGCTGTTAAATCTCATTAGAGACAATCAGTGCTATGAGAAGAAAGAACATCTTATGACCTGTATGTTTGGCTTATATTGATACATTCTCACAAATGTACCTGTGAACAAGTAGGATTTTCAAAAATCGTTTAAGGCCACATTTTTTTTTTCTTCTTCTTCTTTCTTTGCTAGCAAGGGTGGTTGTGACAGGCCAGTATTAGTAGCATACCACTATGACATGTTTGTCCTCGTGGCAGAATATTGGGATAATCGCCCCATAGATCCTTGTTTGTTTTGTCCTTGCGCTGTTCTGCGGCACCCCCCCCACCCCCCACCCCACGGCAGGTGTGCAACCTGTAAGTAAGGCAACCGTAGGCTGACACTGGGACTAAGGAAACACTGTTCCTGTCCGTAGTTAGGTTTACCTGGATCCGCCATCCCTGAAACCAAATGACCAAGACGAAGTCTTTAACACCCCTTTCTTTGGAACAGTAATCTTTGGTAGAGGATCTGTTATAAGCGCTCGTGATCAAGTGGAGTTTTATGTAATGGCCGTTTCAGACCCACTTCCACCAACACGTCTTCGGGATCTAATAATATGCGTTAATTAAAGTTTCTCTTGTAAAGGAACTCCCGCCGCTGGGGGACTACGGCGCTGTTCTTTTACGTTGGCCATGTGAAAGGTGCAGTCTACAGTTGTTGTGGTTTGGTGGCCGGTGTGGCTAGCCCCCTGGTTTGCTGGCCGATGGTACCGCTCAAAAAGAACGGATTGTTGACATTAAAGCGCTCTGTTACCATCCTTCCATGTCAACAGAGCTGATATTGATCATAGGTGTCGCAGATATTTGCCGTTTTCTCCGAAAAGTCAACCCACTCCTTCAACCTTTCCCACCCAGTCCACTCACTACCCCTTATCCCCCCCCCCCGCGCCCCACACACACCACCCAACACACACACACCACCACACCACACCCATCACACACGCACACCACATAACGCACACCTTGCATCATCCTCAGCAGCCCTATCTTTTTTCTTTTTGAAACAAAAAGTCTCGATGTTTTTGCTTGGCTTCCACATAAACGTTTTTTACTTCAAAATAGTATATTGGTCACCCTTAACGCCCGTCACCCCCCAGTGTAGTTTCCTGATAACGTTCGTTGAGAAAAAAAATGGTTTAACTTAATTTGCTTGCCAGACATTTTTTTAGTTTTTTTTCCGGTAGGGTGATAGAGGTGGTGGTGGTGGTGGTTTGGGGGGGTGGGGTGTAAAGGCTTGGGGGGTGTAGGTTGTGGTCTGGGGAGGGATAAGAGGAGCATACAACATCCATGTCCTTTCAGTGATGTCGGCTCTGAAGACCATCTATTCTGGCAGCACTGCCCCATACAAACAACCTCCCCCGGACACATTCTGTCCAAATCTCCACAAAAAAAAAAAACAATCAACAGTCGGGCCAAGCATCAGACAAACACGCCAGTTGACACGACCCGTTGCTGCTGAATCTCACTCTGTCATTCTTGTCTGTCCGGCCATTGAATGGTCTGTGCCGGTTCCAGTAAGCAGTCTAAAAAGCTGATAAAAGCCTGTCGCGATACACCGCACTACAACTTGGGAGTAGCTGACCTTTAATGACAAAAGGCGCATGGAACAAGATCTGCCGCGATGTTCTAGGCGATATCAAATCTGTCAACGTTGCGCTTTCTGGGGCGTTGGATGATTGGTAACACAGACATGATGCAAGAAGCTTAACATCCAGAGCGAACGTACGGACAGGCCTGGGTACTGCTGAAATCGCTTTGTTTCGACTTACCAACAACGAAAGTTTCTAACGCCGAAGAAAACTCTCAGGACGTAGATACGGAGAATCGATAGTAGCTCAGACCGTGGCGATGTAAGCATACCCGTTGCCGCTCACGCAATAGCACACTGTCCGAGGGCAAGGTTAAGCTAGAAAAACATGCAACAAGTGTGCAAAGCCTTGGTGCCGCGCCTCTCATCCCTTCACTCTTTCTTTCTCCTCCCCCCCCCCCGCTTCCTTCTCCCACAAGAAGAAACTCTTATAACTTTGTCCTGTAATTGGGCACACCACACACAACATCCACCCACACACAGAGAGAGAGGGAGCAGAGAGAGAGAGAGAGAGGATAGAGAGGAGATGCGAGAGAGAGAGCGAGCGAGAGAGAGAGAAGAGAGAGAGACCAGAGAGAGAGCGAGGGACCGATCCAGACAGACACGGCGGATCTAGACAACCAGAAAAGAGGATAAGAAGCAGAAATAGAAAGGAAAGACTTGGAAGAAGAACGAAGAGACAGACGAATGAGAAGAGAAGCATGAAGAGAGTAGGGACACGAAGGGGAAAGAAGTACGGAAGAAGAAAGAAAGACAGAGAAAGAAAGATAGAGATAGGAGAGCTATGAGCGCTGAGAGAGAAGAGAGAGGAGGAGAGAGGAGAGGAGATTTGAACTTGTAGCGTTACAGCCGACGTGGCTCGTAGAGGAAATGAAGGGATGCGACGAGTGCATCATATACAGCTAGAGGACGACAAATTCAGCGTTCAGTTACATAATCACTTAGCCTTAAACGCTTTTAACATGTCAAACTGCTAAGGTTTTATAGTGTTTTCGTTTTTGATGACAGCAATATGATTATTCTGTATACATGCGACTCTTTAAAATACCAAAATTCAGAAACAAAGAGGGGGTTAGTTACCGCCAAGGACATAGACAAACAAAGTACCTTCGGGACAAGACACAATGTATTTCGACCTCTTGGGTCTTCTTCAGGCAAAAACAATTAACAGTTAGGACAGTGAAACGATGAACGAGAACCACTTATCTTCTCATATTCGCATGCACGATCAATGTCCTGTACTTTGTTTGTCTATGTCCTTGGCGGTAAGTGACCCCCTCTCTTTCAAACTTTTGCTTCATTTTCCGCCTCTAAGCCAGCTCCGTTTTAAAACTTAAAGTACCAGTAAAATGTAATCTGTCCCCTAATGTATTTCAATCGCGTACAAGAAAGTAAAAAAAATAAACTTCGTATTCGAGCTGAATCCTGACACACTGGACATTTCCGTTTTTAAACCTACGTCTGGTCTATAGCTATAATGATATGCATATTTATATGAGATGCCAAATCAACTCTTGACATACGGGACTTCCCATAAAATGTTTTGTCAATATGGCATAAAAGGTCACGGTGCCTGAGAGAGAGAGAGAGAGAGAGAGAGAGGAAGAGAGAGAGGAGAATGAGAGAGAGAGAGAGAGGAGAGAGAGGGTGGTGGGAAGTAAGGTTGGGTATAACACATGTGTGATTTGTTTGTTATTAATTGTTGTTTCCTTATAGAGAGAGAACTCAGAAAACCTTTGTTAAATCAGAGCCTATTCGTCCAATCTGTTATTGGAAAGAAGAGAGAGAGAGAGAGAGAGAGAGAGAGAGGAGAGAGAGCGAGATAGAGAGGAGAGAGAGGAGAGGGGAGAGAATGAGATGAGGAAATACGGCATGAAGAGTTCTTCATGACATGTTAAAAGTCTATGCCTAAACATTCTGTATCAACACACGCTGAAACATACTGATACGGATGTGCATACTATCATCATGTAAATATCCTCGTTTCTCCATCAAATACCACATCACCTATCCCACACACACGACACTCTGCACACACGAACTCTGCACACACACACACACACACACACACACACACCACACACAAACACACACACACACACCCACACACACACACAGACACACCACGCAATGTTTTACAACCGTCATCCGTCACACCAAGAATGCCAGAAGAGCACAGAATGACGGAAAGGCAAAATGCCCTCTAGGAAGATCCAGAGGCGATCGAAACAGGACGTTATGAACGCCACCGTCTCTCCAAGAATACACAGACAAAAAGGAATAGCATTTCGCACTTGTTTGCCAGCGCTGGTTTCTGCTCCCTCGGGGCTCGTTCATGGTGTGTGTTGGTGGGTGGAAACGCATACAAAAGATGCCTGGCACCAGTGACCGCACACTGACTGCAGGCGTTCGTTTTTCAGACTGAGAACAATCTCTAGGGCACGAAAAGTGGAAAGAGAAAACTGTTTTTCATCAGCTGTGTGTCAGGAATAAGATGCGTGTGCAATGAAAATGATTATCTTCGTAGATGAATGCACGTTGCCAATGAATTGTGATGATAATGATAGTGGATGACTATGGTGTTAAATCTGTAAAGATCCGTAAACCAAACGTTCTGATTAAGCACAAACACACACACAAACACTCGGACACACACAACCACACACCCACACACACACACACACACACCCCACACACACACACAACACACACACCACACACCCACACACACACACACACACACACACACACACACACACACATACGCCCTTACGCACATCACACACCACACACACCACACCCACCACACACACACCTCACACACACATTCACGCACAACACGCACGCACACCACACACGCCGCGCGCGCTGACACACACATGCAACACACCACACCACACACATCAACACTAACACACACACACACGCATCTCACCCACACACCACACACACCACACACAACACAAACACATCCCACACACCACACACACACGACAAAACACCACACACCACACACATACACACAACAGAAACCACACACACACCACACCCACAACACAACACACCACATCCACAACACACACACAACACACACACACACACACTCACACAAGTAACACAACATTAACACCACACTCACACTCACACACACACACACACACACAACCCACAAACACACAACACACACAACACACAAAACACAAAACACAAACCAACACACACACAGACACACAAAACACTACACCCAAACAACACACCTAACACCACACACTACCACCCCAATCTAACACCACACAAACACACCACACAACACACAGCACACCACAAACCCTGCGCCACGGGGTTTCTTTTGTTGTTTCGGCTGCACTCTCTTCTCTCCTCTCCCTCTCCTCTCTCATCTCTCTCTCTCTCCTCCTCTCTCTCTCTCGCCTATCTCTCTCTCTCTCTCTGTGCAAAAGCATGAGGCGTTCTTTTTTGTTTAAAGCTTCCTCCATCACCAAATTACAAACATAACATGCAGCACAGATCTCTTCTCTTCATGCCGGCCTCTCGGAACCCTCTGTCGTCTTGCCTCTTTCCTTTGCTGTTCCCCTTAAAACTTTTCTTTTTCTGGTTTTCTCTTGAAACCGTAGCATAAAGCAGTTTTTAATCGTGCTGGTTGTGCATTGTGGCCGGCATACAAACAGCTGGATTTTTCAGATTGACGTGACACTTTCCAGCTTATGAGGTACCTCTTTCCAGA
>JADBJO010026790.1:0-5000 GCA_016801955.1 Conus betulinus | reverse complement strand
ACTGGATGCCACTGAAGAGAATAGAGAGCAGCTGCAACCCATCTGAGAACCAAACTCGGAGGCCTGAGAAGGAGAGAGAAAATGAGTTTTCATCAACTATTTTCGCCGTAACCATCACACACACACACACACACACACACACACACACACACACACACACACACAACACCACACACACACACACACACACACTTATCTGTCTGAGAGCCAAACTGTGGCGACTATACATCATCTAGGTAGGAAACATACAAACATGAGAGCATCGAGTCTGTGTCAATGTTGAGCAGCGGACCAGATAGCAGAAAGTAGAGCGCGCTTGTCAATACCGTCCACGTCTTCGGTTGAAAGACTGCCATCAGCTTGTAAACAACAGCACCATGTGAAGCACCGGTCACTTTTCTCCTCCTGCTAACTACAGTCCGCTAAGACTGATCAATGAGAAGCTAGCACACGCCATTGATCACTTTCAGCAGGACAACGCCATCATGTCGCAGTGCTATTAAGGGTTCAGTTTCGGTCTGCCCAGAGGCAGCGCTTGGATATACGGAGGAAAATGGTACTGTACCAGGCATGACTTGGTTCCAGACTCTGGCGGCACTGCCCCCACCCTCTCTAATTTATGCTGTGTGTTGCCCACCTACCGCAGGGCCATATCAAGGCTGTCATCTGGTATGGTCCTGTGTGGTCGGTTGGGGTAGAAACAACATGAAATGGACTGGGCGAGGGACTGGGCGGGGGGGGGTCTCATAAGGGCCTAGTGCTGTCCCCCCCCATACCTTCCAACACACGTTCACCCCGACATAGGAGTAGACACTTTTTTTCCAGGGTAGTTTTATGTCAGTTACTTAGCGCTGTACCAGCGTCTGTGCCAACGTCTGTTTGTGCCAAAATACGTCACGAAAATATATGTCAGTGTGCCAATGTCTCTTTTGAGCCGAAGTATCTATAAGCCACGTCTTTGTGTGTCAACGCATATTTTCTGCGCCGAATCTGTACCATATGTGCACAAGTGATGTATCAAAAAACTTACCAAGCTATGCCTTAACATCTTTTTTAAAACGTTTTGTTTCATACAATTTTTGTGTTCAAAATTAATCAGTTTAGGATCAGTAAGAAGAAGAGGAAACAATAAGCAATATAACTGAAGAAAAGTGGCAAAAGACTCTCTCTCTCTCTCTCTCTCTCTGTCTGTCTGTCTGTCTGTCTGTCTCCTCTGTCTCTCTCTCTCTCTCTGTCTCTCTCTCTCTCTCTCTCTCTCTCTCACACACACACACCCACACACACACACACACACACACACACACACACACAACACACACACACACACACACTCACACACACACACACACACACTCACACACACACACACACACACACACACACACACACACACACACACACACACACACCACACACACACAACAAGGGTGTGGGGTGGGATTGGGTGATACTGGGGCAAGGCTATATAGGTCAGAAGGAGGACGGGGAAACAAACTTATGTGACGGAGAACACAAGGCGTGCACACCCAGCATGTTGATGACATGGAAGAACGGTAGGGTGGCTTTTAAAAAGTATTCGGCATTGTAGATTTGAACACAAAGAAATGCTGGCACAAAGAGAAGTTAGCGCAATGAAGTGTCCCCATTTTTCGGTCAGTTGCGTAAAAATATACACACAACAGAGTATCCTTTGCTTGGAGAAAAGATTACCGCCGTGAATGACTTGGGATTGAATTCCAGAGAATGCATGGCCCAGGAGTTGGAAGGCTGCTTTCTGTCCTCTAGCTCTGGTTCTTGCTGGTATGGGTCCTATGGTCAGTAATATACTAGATCTATTCTCCGTTGTCAAAGATTCCCGCAGAACATTTCGCTCCACATGCGACTTCTTCCTGTTTCCTTACATCAAGAAACAGCTGCGGAGGACACGGCCTGAAAGCCCTGAAGATGCTGTCCGAGCCTTGACGAGAGTCCACATACACTATAGACGAAGTCACATAGAGTACAGACGAAGTCATACAGTCCCTGGTGAACTGGTTTGAGAGGTTGGCCAGTTGCGTGCCGGCTCGGGCTGATTCAGTAAAATGACCTGACTGGATTGTTGCTATGTTTCCATTTCCTCAATTTAAAAATGGATTGTTGCTATGTTTCTATTTCCTTAATTTTTAAAAAGATATTGCGGTACCACTCCCAAAGACGAGCGATAAACAAAGTCTGCCTGTAGCTTTGGCAGTCTTTTCCCCTGGCTGTGTTTGCGTTTGGTACATCTCAAATGACCAGCTTTGTTAAGGTACGCATGAGAAAAAGAATGAATCACCAGTATTTATTGTTCTGAACTTTATGTGGATACGCTACAGGAAAAGCGAATCAAACATCATAAAAGATTTCAACAGGTGCCAACACTTCTTTCAAAAATGTTTGCTAAAAAAATGAAGTTAATAATTTTTGAGTGAATGAACAGAAATGGTAGATGTTGTTTGGAACAACGGGTTTTAAAACTAAGATAGCTGCAGTTCTACAAGAAATTAGAAGCAACAACCGCGATCTATGGGAACATGTTATGATCATATGCTTATTCATCTCTATGGAACATCTTTACCTTGTGTATTTACCTGCTGAGCGTTTTATATTGACTAATTGACTTATGAAATGCGTGTATTCACGTTCCAGTTTTCCCTCTCTTTTCTTGTTATTCACTTTGTTTCATTATTTCCTTTTTTCATTTTTTCATACTTGCCAGTAGTGAAAAGTACAAAACAGATGACTCTCATAATACTTTTAGGGGTTACAGTGCGACATTGGTGTGTGTGTGTGTGTGTGTGTGTGTGTGTGTGTGTGTGTGTGTGTGTGTGCGTGTTGTGTGTGTGTGTGTGTGTGCATCGACTCGCCAGGCGGCCTGGTAAAAACACATTTCAGTTGGATAGTTATTGAATAAATTTTAAAACCACCTCAGACAAGTTGTATTTGGGTAATCCTTCCCACGAGCTGATGTAGGATTCATGGTAAAATGCTGCAATCAGGTCTCTTCATGTAGACGAAGTTTTGGGGTTTTGCCCCCCCCCCCTTCTCCCCTCTCTCTCTCTCTCTCTCCTCTCTCCTCCCTCTCTCTCCGATCTCATCTCCGCTCCTCCCCCTCTCTTCTCTCTCTCCTCCTCTCCTCCTCTCTTCTCCTCCCTCTTCCTCCTCCTCCTCCTCCCCACTCCCCGCCCTCCCCACCTCTATACTCCTATCCACCAGCCCGCGCCAACTGTTACGACTACTGCCCCCCCCTTCTTTCGGTGGACAGGAAATGCTTTCAGGCTAGACAGAGACTATGACGTATTGGGCGGCAGACTTCATTTGTCAGACTCGTCGTCAGACGGGGGTGGCGCACGTGGACTAAGCCCAAGTGCCAGACTTTTTCTCTTTGTCTCTTGTCTCAGAGGGTGACAGACTTGAAGTATCACCCCCCATAACCCAGTTTTGATTCCCCGGTGATTTTGATGGGGGAGGGGAGGGGAGGGGTGGGGGGGGGCGTGTCGTTAAAACAAACTGCTTCAGGACAACATAGAAGTTTAGCTTTACGTGTGCACCTGTCCCTGGCCTTCTCTTTCTATGCCCTTCCTCCTCCCAAACATCGATCGTCTGTCTCCTGTCTGTTTTGTCTGGCCCTCTCGTTCTCTCTGTCTCTCTCTTTCTTTCTGTCTCTGTCTGTCTGTCTGTCTGTCTGTCTGTCTCGCTCTCTCTCTCTCTCTCTCTCTCTCTCTCTCCTTTTCCCTCTCGGCTCCCCAGGCTCTCTCTCCTCCTTGGGCCTCGCTCCTCCCATCTCTTCTCTCTCTCTCCTCCTCAGAGTGAGGATGGAAGAGAGAATGCGAGAATAAAAGAAAAAAATATTAGTATATGTAACCTTTACGAAACCACACACACACACACACACCACACACCACACACACCACACACACACACACACACACCACACACCACACACACACACACACACACACACACACACACACACAGAGCTTTTGGGGGCCTGAGGGTGGGCGTGCGTGTGTGTGTTATTATGATGTAGTGCTAATAGACAGATAATCTTCCACAGAAAAAAAAACACCTTGAATATGAAGCTTCCGATTCAGAACCTCTTTAACGGGACAGGGTGCTTTTTCTTAACTGGGGATAGGGAGAATGGGGGGTGGGGTTGGGGTGGGTTGGTGAGGGGCGGGGGGGGGGGGGGGGTGGGGGAGATGTCAACGTGGCTTGTCTTTCTCTTGCTCCCTCGCAGCGGCCAGAAACTCACAAACACTGCTCATTTCTCTGCTCTGTTCTAAACAGCTACACCCATCACGTCCTGTCAGGATCTCAGTAGAAGAAGTTTGCAGAAGGCAGCAGCTATCATTTGCCTGGTCGCCATCATGCAACCTGCCCAGAAAGAGATGCAGTGCTACTACTGAATAACTTTGGGGGGGTGTGTTTTGTGACGTTTACCCCAGGTGCGAAATAACTACGCACCGACACCATTTTGTACATGAAGTGATTAAGCTTTGGTAAAAAACGACCTGATTATAAAACGGTGAGGAACAGCAGACCGGAATTGATAAAAAAGGATTAGTGAACATATTCAACGTTTTTATGACAGATGGTGTGAAGTGGGTGTGTTGTAGGGATATGTCTACGTTATATGAGCGTGCGTGGGACTCACGAGAGAGAGAGAGAGAGAGAGAGAGAGGAGGAGGGAGAGAGGAGAAGGAAAAAAAAGAGATAGAGAGAAGAGAGAGAGAGAGACGCTTTTGCTTTGGATGCTTGGAAACGATTTTATTGCTTCAGCCTTAACAAGCCTTAAGGGCAAGAGGCGTACACATATGACTTAAATTTAAATCATTGTGAAGTATAATGAAATAAAAGTATAGGAGGTGATAGTTTTCAATAACAAATATCATGAGCCATGACTTATCTTATTGCTGCGCATTGTGAAAAAGGTTGTAACACACCACACCACACACAACGACACCCACACACAACACCCC
>JADBJO010026789.1:0-22101 GCA_016801955.1 Conus betulinus | reverse complement strand
CGTACTTTCTGAGATATTCCATAAAGTACAAAAACCGTTACAGGTTGTTACAGCCGTTAGTAACGGCTATAATGGTAAACTAAAACATGGGACATTATTCGTTTACCCATAATGAAGATACCTGCTAATTTTGAGAAAGATCGGCCATGTACTTTCTGAGACAATCCATAAAGAAGAGAAACCGTTACAGGCCGTTACAGCCGTTAGTAGTGGATATAATGGGGCAAACTAAAACATCAGGCATCACCCGTGACCCATAATGACTGCTAATTTTCACCAAGATCGGCCAAGTACTTTCTGAGATATTCCATAAAGTGTCAGGAGTTAAGGGCCGAAACACTTGCTTGAAGGGTGCTTCTCTTCTGAGGACTCTCTGCTGCCACGCTCTCCACGAGTTTCTTTCTACTGATGCATGGGTAAACCATTGACTTCCGGGAATAGGCCGGAGGACGTCCGGGAAAGACTGGAGGACACTGGAAAGACCAGAACCAAGGGCTCTGTGGGCTGGCTCCCCACTTTGCCTTCAAGATGTGGCTACTAGAAACAAGAGGAAAAGATGCTCCCAGGATTCACCGAAAGGGGGAGAGAATGATGAATCCATCGATGCTCAACCAATCACGACTGCAAATCCCAAACGGACTATGAACATGGACCAAATGGAATATCTATGTGTCTGTGGAAAGCGTTTCGCTACCACCCGTGGCAGGAAGATCCACAGAACAAAGATGGGATGTGTAAAGACTCATCTGAATGAGCAGCAGCGCACTGCATCAGCAGATAAGACGTCGGAAGACCAAGGCCAGGATTTAAACCCACAGTGCCAAGGACATCCACGCTGTTGGTTCGGATGAGGAATTTGCACAGGCCCTCGATGCCAGGCACCTGAAACTCAACCTGCCACGAGCAAACGAGACCAAACATTGGGAGAAACTGGATGCAAAAATCGTCCAATTGACTCGATGCACTGATAGGGAAAAGCACCCTGGAACACAAACTAACCACACATGGGGACATTGTGTATGCCACATGTAGAGACGCCTATGGAGCAAAACTACCTAAAGAGAAAACACCTCCAAAGAAATCCAGACGCCAAGAAGATATGGACAAAATCAGGGTCCAAAGAAAAACCTCAAGAAGCAAATGAAGACTGCACTGCCAGCTGAAAAACAAGGCTTGGAAAAACTCTGGGAAGACCTGAATGCAAAACACAGCGCCCTCAGCAAAGCGGAATCTGCGAGGAAGAGGAAGAGCAAAAAGAAGACACAAGAGCGTTTCTTCAGAGACCCTTTCCAGTTTGCCAGAACTCTGTTTGAGCAGCCAAAATCTGGGACCCTAAGTGTGGACAGAGGAGTTCTTGAGCAGCATCTGAGGAAAACATACTCTGACTCACAGAGTAAAGCACCACTTGACATTCAAGGTCTGGTGTGTCCAACCATCCCTGAGGAACAGTTCAATGACAAGCCTCCAACGTTGGCGGAAATCAAGAAGGTGGTCGACAAAGCCAGAGCCAAGTCATCACCAGGGCCAAACGGAATACCTTACCAGCTGTACAAGAAATGTCCCAAGGTGCTGGAGTGGCTCCACAGGCTGCTGCGATCAGCTTGGAGAACCAGAAGATCAGCGGCCAGTGGGTGACGGCAGATGGTGTGTACATCCCGAAAGAGCAAAACTCAAGTGACATCAGCCAGTTCAGGCTGATATCACTACTGAACGTCGAAGGGAAAATCTTCTTCTCTGTCATGGCAGCAAGGACGAACAAGTACCTCATGGAAAACAAGTACTTGGATGTGTCAGTCCAGAAAGGTGGCATTCCAGGCGTGGCTGCTGTGTAGAACACGCCACAATGATCTGGGACGCAATCCAAAGAGCAAAAACAGAAAAAGAGAGACCTGGACGTAGAGTGGCTTGATCTGGCAAACGCATATGGATCTGTACCCCATGAGATGATACAGTTGTCTCTTGAGATGTACTATGTGCCAAAGAACATCCGCGACATGCTCAAGAAGTACTTCAATGGTTCTCAATGCGCATCTCTACCTAGGAGTACACAACAGATTGGATCAACTTGGAAGTGGGCATTGCAATGGGCTGTGCAATTTCCCCAATACTGTTCGTGTTGGCAATGGAAGTCATCTTGAAAGCAGCAACAAGCAACACAAGACAAACAGACCTTGGCGATGGATACAAGATGCCCCCTTTCAAGGCCTTCATGGATGACACTACAGTGATTTCATCCAGAGAAGACGAGACACGTCATGTGCTGGAGAGGCTGGATGACATAGTTGCCTCATCCAGAATGAAGTTCAAGCCAAAGAAATCACAGAGTCTCTCACTAAGGAAAGGAAAAGTGGCCCGAATCTGTGGTCTTCAGTGTTGCCAGCCAGGCCATTCCAACAGTTACAGAAGAGCCAGTCAAGAGCCTTGGAAGATGGTATGATGATACGCTGAAGACACACAAAGAGCAAAAGAAACCAAACAGATGTCGGAAGAAGGCTTGGAGACCATTGACCAGTGTGGGCTCCCTGGCAAATACATGGTCTGGTGTCTGCAGTTCATGCTGACACCAAAGCTCCTATGGCCTCTGATGATATACGACATCTGCACCAGCATAGTGGAGGCAAAGGAATCCAAAATCAACAAGTTCACAAGGAAATGGCTTGGTGTTCCACCCTGTCTGACTGACATAGCGCTGTACTGTCACCATGCAAAGCTGAAACTACCACTGAAATCCATGGTGGAGGAATACAAAGCAGGGAAGATCAGACTTCAAAGCATGCTGGAGGACTCAGGAGACAAGGTGGTAGAAGCAATCAAGCCCCAGCTGAAGACAGGCAGAAAATGGAAAGTTCAAGAGGCGATGGATTCTGCAAAAGAAAGTCTCAAGATCAAAGAAATAACAGGACACACACAGACCAACAGACAAGGACTGGGGGTGACCAAAACTGAATAGTGGTCAAAGGCCAAAGGAAAAGCCAAAAGAGACATGATGATTCAGGAGATGAGAAAAGACGAAGACCAAAAAAGACTCCAAAAAGCAGTCCAGCAGAGCCAGCAAGGCAATGGACAACGTGGGAGAATGCACTCCAAAGAAGTCTCACTTGGAATGACATTTGGCATATGACCCCTCTCAGGATCAGCTTCATTCTCAGATCTACATATGACCTTCTGCCCTCAAATGCAAAGCTGGTGAAGTGGGGGAAAACAGACGATCCTTCATGCCCCCTCTGCCATGAAAAACAAACAGTGGAGCATGTCCTAAGCTCATGTAAAGTAGCCCTGGCTCAAGGAAGGTACGCATGGAGGCGCAACCAAGTGCTCAAAGAGATTGTACAAGTAGTCTGGGCTAGTACCAACACCACAAAAGAGAAAATCAGGACTCCAAAAGTACCCGCAACATTCTTCACGGCAGGAGGCAGCGAATCATGGCCAAAAAGAACAGTGCCACTCGGAACATGCAGGCAGACTCTGCTGGACGGGGCAGATGACTGGGAGTGCACTGCAGACCTCCCAGGATGGAAGAGTCACCCAGAGATCATCAGCAAGAGTGGCATGAGACCAGACATAGTAGTCCACTCTCAGTCAACCAAGCAGCTGATCATGCTCGAGCTCACAGTGCCATTTGAGAACAGAATGGAGGCAGCTCAAATCTACAAGACTGAAAAGTATGCTGATCTGGCAAACAGCCTGAGGAGAGAAGGCTACTTTTTGAGATATTCCCTAAAGAAGGAGAAAAAAAAGTTACGGGCCGTTACATCCGTTAGTAATGGCTGTAACCGGATAAATTAAAATATCGGGCATCATCCCTGCACATTAATGAACATACATACAAATTTACAGAAAGATCGGCCGAGTACTTTCTGCAGATATTCCATAAAGTAGAAAAACCGTTACAGGCCGTTACAGCCGTTTGTAACAGCTATAACGGGGTAAACTAAAACATCTGGCATTATTCTTGACCCATAATGAACAAACGTACAAATTTTCAGAAAGATCCTCCAAGTACTTTCTGAGATATTCCATAAAGAAGAAAACCGATACAGGCCATTACACCCGCTAGTTACGGCTATAACGGGGCAAACTAAAACATCAGGCACCATCCGTGAACAGTAATGAACATAACTGCTAATTTTCACAAAGATCAGCTAAGTACTTTCTGAGAAATACCATAAAGAAGAAAGACCGTTACCGGCCGTTTCAGCCATTAGTAACGGCTATAGCGGTAAACTAAAACATCAGGCATTATTCTTGACCCTTAATGAACATACCCACAAATTTTCAGAGAGATCGGCCCCGTACTTTCTGAGATATTCCCTAAGGAAGGGGAAAAAAGTTACAGGCCGTTACATCTATTAGTAATGGCTGTAACCAGGTAAATTAAAACACCAGGCATCGTCCGTGAACATTAATGAACATACATACAAACTTACAGAAAGATCGGCCAAGTACTTTCTGAGATATACCATAAAGTAGAAAAACCGTTACAGGCCGTTACAGCCGTTTCTAACAGCTATAACGGGGTAAACAAAAACATCGGGCATCATCTGTCACCCATAATGAACATATTTGCTAATTGTCATAAAGGTCGGCCAAGTACTTTCTGAGATATTCCCTAAAGAAAAAAAAACACAAATTATTACAGGTCGTTGCAGCCGTTAGTAATGGCTATAACGGCAAACTAAAACATCGAGCATTATTCGTGACCTATAATGAATATACCTACAAATTTTCAGAAAGATCGGCCCAGTAATTTTGTCTGGAGCGAGTGGAACACATTTTGACCATGGACACACAGACAGACAGACACACAGACAGCATTTTGTTCGTTCCCATTCTAAAGTACTCCTTGTTCTATAAGAACTGGGAGTACAAGAATAAGATAAATGGTACAAAATATAATTTAAAAATCATATCACTAATAGAAATCATCAGCAGCAGCAGCAGGAGCAGCATAATAATAATAATAATAATAATAATAATAATAATAATAATAATAATAATAATAATAATAATAATGATAATAATGAGGGACGGATGGAACAAAACGGACGAGGACGGAGTGACGTCCACGTAAATTATGACGTCAACTTAAAATGACATAGGTAACCGCATAACGAAAATAATAACAGGAGACGAGAGAAGAGAGAGCAAGAACTAACGGCCGAGGCTTTGGTGTCCAGCTATTTTATTTTGTTTTAATCGTCGTTTTCTCCGTAGTGATACTATGTGGAGAGGCTGACTTTCAAGTCAGTAGTGCGTCGACGTTCACTGTGCATGTGCGATACTTCTGATGACGGTACCAGCGAAATATGTACCAGGAAATTTATTTGTTATAAAGAAGTTGTGAATGCGGTGTCGCCGAGAGTGACTTAAAATTCCTGCAAGAATATTTATGTGCTCTAATTGTACCACCTCGTGTGTGTCGGTGGGCTGAGTTCATTGATGTGAACATTGTAATATCAATACACGGAGAAGTTAATTAAATTTTGTTTTAGATCAACAATACGTCGAAGTTTATTGTGTGCTATGGGACTTTGCTGAAATCGTGTTCGCCGGGGATTCAATATTGATTGCTGTGCTTTGTGAATCTACAGTTCTTCTATGGTTTACTGTGCCTTGTGAATCTGTGGTTCTTCTTCTGATAGTTCGACGTAATATATTGTGCTTGCTGTGTTGAGACGCTGTTTCTTCTTCATCGCTTGTGTTCGTGAACGGCTGTGTTTACCGTGTGGAGACCTTGGTTATCCTTCTTCATCTCATTTTAATGCTGTAGACTGTGGCTTGTGTACTGTGGAACCGAGTGCGTTGACTCTATATGTGGGACACTGTGGACGGCGACGGCGAGATCTGTGAGTGATATGAAGATATGTAATATAATATGCTGATATCTGATGATTGAAGTTCCTATGTACTGATATCTTGATCTATATGCTATGTAGTGACATGTATTGATTTGTACCAATTCACATAAATGTATGTTTTGATGGTTCAGGCAGCATAATTATAAAGAAAAAAAATCTAACTCGTGTGTTGCCTGGCTATCCATGTACGTATGGTGTGGGTGTGTGTAGGGAATAATTATTACACGCATCCAAACTTTTGAGAGCGAGAGTCAGACAGCAAAACACACACCGCACACCATCCGTGACATCTGGTGACCCCGTAGTTAAATTTCTTTTGCTATTGAATTAGAAATAGCCTTAGTGGTAGGATTTGTTTTTGTACACCTATAATTGCCCAATTAGAAGTGATAGGTCACGTTCACAGACTTTCCTTTTGAACAACTGAGTTGTGTTGTATTGTTTTGTTTTTATGACTGTTTTTGTCTACTTTCTTCCCATCTCCAGCGTAACGGGATATCTCCTTCTGTATAGTTTCTGGAAATACAAGGGCTCAGTTCCTAGTTCTTCCTTCCCCTTGTGTGCTTTATTTTCATTACTTTCCGTTATATCTCTCTGATTATTTTTGTTTCTATTTTTACTTGGGGTTGGGGATTGTGTTGCTTCTGCAGCATTCTTAGGGTTCTTTTCTCTTGAATGAGTGAGTGTGTGAGTGGCTGCCCTAAACCAGTTTAAAAAAAATATAAACATATATTAGTTGTTTCATTTCAAATGTTTAGTGTGTGAAAAAAAAATACATTGATTATATTCGTTATTACTCTCATGTCATTGCTTGATTTACACTTGTTGCTGAAAATTTGGCATTGATTACCGATTGTGTTTTTCTTTCTCTCCCCATATCCCTGACATCCTGTTTCATTGTTTATCTTTTTGTTGGTTGGGTTTTTGATAATACTTAGCCTTTTTAAGAGTGATTGTCGTTAATGTTTTGAAAAAAAAAATCCTCTTTGGAATTCATACATATTTTAGTGGACAGAGGTTTCAAACCTTTTCTGCGTGTGATAGCAATTGTTTGTATTTGATCCACTAGCGTGTGTGTTTACCGGTTTGATAGGACATTATTTCATATTTTCGTTATGGCACAGAACGCTGAGGAAGAAAGTTCTGTTGTGTCTGCTGTGGACGAGGACAAAGTTTTCGCTAAATATTTACAACGAGGTAAGGTATGTGGTCTGGAGGGAGAAGATCTGTTGGCATATGTGGATAAATGCATTGGTCAAGATATGGAAAGAGAGGAAAGAATCAAAATGAAAAGAGTGCAGGAAGAAGAGATAAATAAAAGAGAGCAAATACAAATACAAGAGGAAACAAAAAGAATGCAAGAGGAAGACGAAACTAAAAGAATGCAAGAGGAAACTAAAGAATGCAAGAGGAAGAGGAAACTAAAAGAATGCAAGAGGAAGACGAAACTAAAAGAATGCAAGAGGAAACTAAAAGAATGCAAGAGGAAGAGGAAACTAAAAGAATTCAGCAAAGAGAGATAGAGGAAACTAAAAGAATACAATTACAAATTACTTCTCAGCAGAGTGCAATCTCAGGACAGGACAGTGAGAGTCAGAGTTCTGGTTTTCCCAGGTTTAACGCCCCTCGCCCTACGTTTCCTAAGTTGCCCCCTTTTAAAGAAAGAACTGATTGTATAGACAGTCACTTGTTTCGTTTTGAAACCCATGCTCGTTCCTCAGGTTGGTCAGAGGATTTGTGGGTCACATACCTTTCTGCTTTGCTTGAGGGTTCGCTTTAACTCTCTATCACAGTCTCCTGAAAATAATGTTGTGTCTTACGAGCTTTTGAAAGAGCGCTTGCTGAAAAAAATTCAATGTACGCCAGATGGTTTTTAAGCGCGTTTTCGTGAGGCTCAACCTAGCTTGGATGAACCTTTCGAGACCTTTGCAGTCGAACTTAGGCGTTTGTTTGACCGTTGGGTCTCTTTAAAAAAAATGATGTCTTTTGAAGATTTGGGTGGATCTTATCTCGCGTGAACAGTTTTTGGAGTGTGTCTCTAAGGACTTGGCTACTTTTTTGTGTGAAAAAGATGTGAAAAACTTTTGATGAAATGATTAAGTCTGCAGAGTCATTCAGACATGCTCATCCCACTAAGGTGCTTTCCAGGAAAGCTGATGTAAACAGTTTTGCTTCTGTTGGATACAAAACTCCTGGTCAATTTGATAGAAATGTGTATCTCAGTCAGTCTGATAGAACTCCATACTGTGGTCAGTCTGACAGAGGAAACAGATACTCTACTTTTCAAAACAGTGGCCACTACTCTGGTTCCTCGGATGATCATGGAAGTAAATTTGGTGGTAGCTGTTATTGTGGTTGTGGTAACCGTCAGAGCTCTGGTTACTCACTCAGCTGGTCGTGGAAATAACTTTGGCGGTAGCCATTATCGTGGTCGCGGCACCCGTCATACCTCTGGCAGTAAGATATGCTGATATCTGATGATTGAAGTTCCTATGTATTGACATCTTGATCTATATGCAATGTAGTGACATGTATTGATTTGTACCAATTCACATAAATGTATGTTTTGATGGTTCAGGCAGCATAATTATAAAAAAAAAAAATCTAACTCGTGTGTTGCCTAGCTATCCATGTACGTGTGGTGTGAGTGTGTGTGTAGGGAATAATTATTACACGCATCCAAACTTTTGAGAGCGAGAGTCAGACAGCAAAACACGCACCGCACACCATCCGTAACAGACGGGTAGGGGAGGAAAGGAAGGACAAAGAGAAGGCAGATGCAAGTTATGGGAAGGATGGAATCTGATAGGGATATCAATACTATCAGTGATAGTATATTGTAACCATATAGTAATGATAGCACTGATATATGAGGCTGGAAAGTGGTAGGTTTGAATGTGGAAAATATTGTAAAGTATAATGATAATATTGATGATAACAGTAGTAAATGTAGTAGTTGTTACAGTTATGAAGTTGTAACAACAGTTGGTTCGATGATAACAGTTTGGTTTTAAATTGGTAATAATACTAATAACAATAATGATAGTGATCATAATAGTGAAGATAGTGATGATGATAATGGATTGAGGTGGTAATCTTTTTTTTTTTTTTTTTTAAGAAAATGATGACAGTCCTGATAATGATGACAGTGATACTGATAGGAATAATAATAATGATATTGGAGTCAGGAATAGTTGGTGGAAATGAATAGAGGTGGTCAATGAGAAAAAGTTAACAGTCCTACTGCAACACAGGGATGGTAGTGAGGATATATATATATATATATATATATATATATATATATATATATATATATATATATATATATATATATATATATATATCCTCACTACCAGGTTGTTCTGCGCAATTCTTAGCCGTTGACAATGCTTGGGTTATTGAACAGCAGAGCTGACCACTCAGACTGTTCCATATCTTTTTCATCTCCCTTGCATCCTTAAATGGATCCTCAAGCTTAGGCTCAAAGATTGTCTCTTACATTTTATACTGTTTGCGTAATGTTTCTAGTTTTCAAAGACTTTTTTCCTCTCCACACTTTCGTTTTGTTTAATTCTACTACCTTTCGCTGGCTGCTTTGGGGGTGCCGTTGGATTCTTTTTCGAACCCTTGGCGGTCGGAACACCACAGAATTATGGACTGTGGTGTGTCTCTATCTGACGCCAAGAGCACAGACACAATCAGCCGTGTCTTCCTGATGAGTCCGATCCAGCGGACGAAAGGCCCTCGGAGCAGGCGATACGCATAGATCTGCCTTTGAGAGGGATTGCGATGTTTTCCTCATGCAGCTAGTGAAAGGTTTTCATATTCATGATATACATTTTCTGATTTACTTTATCTTCATTTTTTTTTCTTGTCGATTTTAAATCTTTGCCAAGTCGTTACTATAATGATGGAAGAATTGTTAACCTGCACTTGTTTTCCCCCACTACTTAATTGTTCAGCATTATATATATATATATATATATATATATATATATATATATATATATATATATATATATATATATATATTGTTAAAAAATAGGATGGTAAAAGGAAGTTTTAAAATCGACAGCTCTGTTTCGAGCACTGGCTCTCGTCAGGATGGTTTTGGGTTGTCAGACAACCCAAAACATCCTGACGAGAGCCAGCGCTCGAAACAGCTGTCGATTTTAAAACTTCCTTTTACCATCCTATTTTTTAACAGATGTTGCTCCCCAAGGGGTCGAGCATTTTAAGAATTGTATTAGGCATTTTAGTGGTATTTTGATATATATATATATATATATATATATATATATATATATATATATATATATATATATATATATTGCTCAAAACAATTGGAATGCCACTTGGAAATTCTCTCGCTATTTCACAACAGAACGGAAACAACCCAAAACAATGCTTTTGAGCTTTACTTCAGCCATTAATCAAAACATCAATGACACAAATTAATGACAAAATTGATTTGAACAGCATGGTTTGTCACTTTCAAGTCCACTACCCATCTTTTCAAAAGTCGGAACGCCAGAGATACACAAAAACACAGTCAGTTATGTGTGTCTGCCATTTGCGTGGACGCACTCATGGATTGAGTCAGAGTCCTCAGAGTCATCTGGGGTATTGCCTGTCACTCCTGCTCAAGGAACTGGAACAGCTAGTTGAGGTCAACTGGCGGGGGGTGATTGTTTTCGAAGTCGCTGGCCCATTTTGTCCTTATCCACAGAAGATGGACTTGGTGTTTACAAGTCTCTGTCTTTACCCAGGACAGGTGGACTTGATGTTTACATGTCTGTCTTTACCCAGAACAGGTGAACTTGATGTTTACATGTTTGTCTTTATCCAGGACAGGTGGACTTGATCTTTACATGTCTGTCTTCATCCAGGGCAGGTGGACTTTGAGGTTACATGTCTCTGTCTTTATCCACGGATGGTGGACTTGGTGTTTACATGTTTGTATCAAGGCATGTGGACTGGTGTTTAATGTCTGTATCCAAGGCATGTGGACCTGGTGTTTACATGTCTGTATCCAGGCATGTGGACCTGGTGTTTACATGTCTGTCTGTAGCCAGGGCATACAGACCTGGTGTTTACATGTGGGAAGGCAGCAGCAGCCCTCTTCATGGCTGTCTGCAAGATGGTGGATGGCGGATAGCCCCCATCTGTTTGTGGACCTGCTCCCATTACCTTCTGTGGTGAAGTCGCTGAGCTATGAGAGGGACTGGTGATCCTTTCAAGCCACAAAAGAAATGTATTTGTTGGTTAAAGGTGTACTTTATTTCATCACCACTTTTTTTATCTCTCCACTACTAAAATTGACACGTCGTCAGAACGAAGAAATTTCATGGATTTCTTGTGAAGAAGGTAACTCAGTATCGCCTGTTTTGTAATTACCTTGATGTGCTGGCTACAAAGAGCACACATAAGTAAGATGAATTGATTTTAGACAGAAAAGGAAAGAAAATATTAGCTGCAGACGTGGACTGAGAGCAAGGAAATGACAGTTAAAATGGATGAATCAGGAGCAGCGTTAGCTACAGCATGTAAACAGTGCACGAGAAACATGAATCGTGACGTCACTGGCTTTAGTTGTCTTCGTTTTTGATATGATAATTCAGCAACATTTGGTATGACGTCGCCCGCAGTAAGAGTGAAAATGAACCAGACTTGATAGTTGTTACAGAGAAACAGAGACAGGAGATCGAAAATGGAGGCTGTAAATAATATTTTGTATGATGTAGGTGTGAGGATACCCATAGCTTATCAGAAGCAATCTTGTCAACACCCAACAAAATGAATCCAAGTACTTATTTTTGTTTCCATAACAAAAACATGGGAATCATTAAGCAACGAATATTTGTGAGTCCTATCACAGTGCATGGGTGCACGCTCACCCAGATGACAAAGAACGCCTTTTTTCCTTCATAGAAAAAAAAAGGTGAAGTTAGTTATTATTCTCAACTGTATGGTGACTGTTTGCCTATCTCTGTTTTTGGTGACTGTCTACCTCTGTGTGGTGACTGTATCCATCTCTGTGTGGTGACTGTCTACCAAACTCTGCGTGGTGACTGTCTACCCAACTCTGCGTGGTGACTGTCTACCCATATGTGTGTGCCGACTATGTCAGTGTGGTGATTGTCTATCCATCTGTGTGTGATGACTGTCTGCCCATCTCTGTGTGATGACTATTTCTGTGTGGTGACTGTCTATCCATTATTGTGTGCTGATTGTCTATTCATATCTGTGTGGTGACTGTCTATTTTTGTGTGCTGACTGTCTACCTATCACTGTGTGGTGACTGTCTACCTATCTCTTGTGGTGACTGTGAATCTCTCTGTGGTGACTGTCTACCCATCTCTGTGTGCTGACTGTAATGCGCCACTTGGTTAGAGACAGCCATGTCCACAACATTCCCCAAAACACTTTGAGAGGATATATGACCTCACGACGCTGAAAACACATGCCGTGGTGGCAGTGAATACTTCTCGGCGATTTGTTTCTGGTGTGTCGGAGCGGCATTGCACATGTTTTATGCATCATATTCACCCTGCGCATTGCCAGCCCTGAGGTTTGCATCAGTTGACACGACCGAACTTAAATGGCCTATGACTTGTGTGGGCCGAGAGAGATGAACGACCTGGCAGGCGACAGCTTGAGCACCACATGTGGTCTCTTCATGCTCCATCAAACATTCTCGCTAGCAAGAATTCTAAAATGTCACTCTACAGCAGCTCAAGCAGCCAGTGAAATGGAAGAAACGAACGATGAAAAGATAACACTGTAAGGAAATAAGCTGCTTAGAAATCCAGAATAATTGTTTGAAGGATACATACTTTGGAGAGATCTTAGAGCCTAGACTTAAGTATCCATTTAAGGATGCGAGGAAGGTCAACAAGGGTGCAGTCAGAAAGGTCAGCTCTACTGTTGAACAACCCGATCATTTTCAGTCACATCAGTTCTGCCCACAGCGACAAACTTCACAAATAACGTATATTTGGATATCTAGTGATACGCAATACATTACTGAGTGACCAAACAATAATTTTGTAAACAATTAAGCAATGGGAAAAAAACAAGTACTGGCTATCCTCCCCCATCCTCTCTGTTCCCACTACTTTCCCTTACAACCCCCCCCCCCCCCTCCTTGTCACATCTTCCTCTCCCCCACCTGCTTTCCCCCTATTTTCCTCTCCTCACTTCTTTACCTGTCTCCACATACTCTTTCACTTTCCTACCTCCACTCCTTTATTTGTAAAACCCCTCCTTTCCCTTCGCCTTTTCCCTGCCCCCTTCCCCCTCCCTCCCCCACTCTACAATTTTTTCTCCTTTCTTTCCCGTTAAATGTCCTCCCACCCACCCCCAAAACCCCTACCCCTTCTCTTTTCCTCTCTCTGTTACGGATAGAATGGGTGGTGTCAGCAGGTGTCTGACTGTCGGACTCACACACAGAAATTATGGATGCATGCACGACTTTTCCAAATCACATGCACACACCCACTCACCCGAACATTGACAGCAGGCAACAGCACAACACTTTTCCTGTTTTATGCTGCCCGATCCATCAGACAAACATATGATAAATGCAAAATCATAATAGTCGGCACGCCAACCACAAGGCGTACACACAAACTATATGTATATACTAATATTTCAAATACGCCAAACAGGGCGCACGACACAAAATATATCTATATATGATTCACTATCTACTGTCGCTGCTGGTTCCAACAACGATGAAGGTGGCGGCGACGACGACGTCGAAATGATGAAGAGGACGAAGACGACAAGACGATGAAGATGAAGACGACGTCTCCAGCGTCAAGTCTGACACAGAACTTGCAGAACCTCAGAGCTGTGGCTCAAAGAAAAAAAAAAAAAAAAACACACACACACACAAGCACTCACGGCGCCTCTGCCGGCGACAGGGTGACAGTGTCACACAGGAGCTGTGGCTCACACACACACACAGAAGCACAGAACGCAGCGACGGCCTCGCCAACAGGTCGCTGGTTCAAAAACTGGGAGCGGCGTTCTGGCTTGGCAGCAGCGGCGTCTCCAGCCCAACTGGCTCAGCGGGTATTCGGTCCCGGGTGCAGTGGCAGGTAGGGTAGATTGTCGGCACTCAGGCCGACCTCTCCACACCGCACACGGTGGAGAAGGGGGTAGACACATCTACGAACCCCTGACCCTCACACAGTAGCAGTCAGTCCCCCCTCAGTCCAGGGACACATCTACCTGGGGGAAACTGATTAACTACCTTGATTATCATGGCTACTACTCATTGCAGTTAGAACTACATTCATATTCATTAGCCACATCATATTCCACTAGAACTTGAGACACACATCAACATATTCTTTCATCAATACTGCAATATTCCTTTTTTCCAGAATAACAACACTACCCAGGAAAGGATTTCAATATAAACCTTTCAGAATCTAGTTTTCCAAATTGGGGAAAAATTCCCACTTAGACCCTCTTCAATAAACCATGAATACAATTCATTACACACACTTAATGATTACTTTTCATTTCAACTATAAATGTCTTTCGTCATGTCACAAATATTCATTTCTTCCTCTTGTATAATGACAAGAATGTTCATTTCAATTCATACAATCACCAGATTTTAAAAGTTTTTTTTTTCTTTCAAAAGATTCATCTACTTCAATACATGTAAAGGAAAGATTTCCACACACTCTTGTTTACCAACACACAACTATTCAATATTCATATCATGAGTGAATTAAATACTCATCCACATCAAAATCAAAACCAGTATGTATGAAGTCTCTGTCGCTCACTCTGGGAGCTTATTATCCATAGCATCAAAATTCTCCCTCTTCTCGCAAACCACATTAGAATAAGACCTTTTTTTCATCATGAAATTCATAAATAGTTAAGTCATAGAATAAACGAAACCTTCTTTTTTTCTGAAGACCACTTCCTTTAACACTCACTTCATCTAGTCATGTTTTCCGACAGCATTTCGTTTTGTTACCCGATCCAGTCATAGGACAACAGAACACAGCAAATATTTTTCTTTTCTAAATCAAACCTTCACAAGTGCGCTGAGGAAGTTTCAGTCGCTCCTAAACGGGAATACGGTTTCGGTTTGCTAACAAATAAATATTGAATGATAAATACCTGACTGCCACCAAAAAAAAACAACAAACAAACAAACAAAAAACAAACAAACAAACAAACAAAAAAAAAATCTGGGTCCCTCTTCGGCCTTCTGGAATGCTGCGGAGCCGGAATCATTGCAGAGACTGCCTAACTGGTTCAGCTCACCCGGCTTTAACGGTGCGCAGGTGAGTAGCAGTCAGGAAAACTTTTCAACCAGCTTCCGTTAGCACGGTTGCATGAAAATTTGTGGCCGGACGGGAAACGGTCCGTCACACTCTCTATCCCCTCTTTCTCCTTCCCACCTCCTTCTCTCTACGCCGCCAATTTCCCAACTCTTGTGCGCATACTAATGCTCTGAATTTGACATCTGAAAACAGTAGAATTCAAATTCAGATATATGGAACAAAGCTACAATTAAATACCTTTTTAACACAACAATTGGACACTCTTTACACAAGAAAAAAGTAAACTTGTGACATTGAATACTCAATGCACGCACACACACACACACACACACACACACACACACACACACACACACACACACACACACACACAACACACACACACACACACAACAATAAGAATAACACCCCCATCCCCCCCCACACACACACACACAGACAGACAGACAGACAGACAGACACACACCACACACACACACACACACACACACACACACACACACACACACACACACACACACAACACACACACACACACTCACACGAAGGCTTGTACACTCACGTCCGTGGACTCTCTAATTAACACACCTGCATCACCCCACTGACAAACAAACACCAATGCGCACACGTCTACAGTATATGCTGGGGTCCCTGAGAGAGAATAAAAAAAAAGTCTTATCTCAGCTAGCATGTGTTTGATCATTTGTGTCTGTTATTGGAAAGGTCCAGTATGAGTTTGCCCCAATCTTTAGGAGTCTTTGTAGTGTTGGCCTTGATCATTCTAATGATTGGTTGGCTGGTGATGTATAGTGCTCTTCCTTTAAGTCTGGATGTGCGGTCACCACCTCTCTTGATGTTCAGATCTGAAAGATGGTCTATGGTACAGTGGCTTTGCTCTTGTTTGATAAGTGATTCTTCAGATTTATTATCACATCAGATCAGCCAAGTTGTAATCCAGTTCTTATCATTGCCTTGCCAGCCTTGTGTCTGCTCTCTAGTTTCTTTTATTTCCTGCATGTCCAGGGCAGTACGTCCATATGAGTCTCTAGAGGCAGGCTGCGCATTACTTCATGCCAAGCAGGGCTTCTCATTCTACTCTCCACTTTTTGAATTAGGTTCATGGAGTCAGTCAGTGTCATGACTTATCGAGTTTTAAACTGGCCTGTGAATGAAAGCCAGTGGAGTGCATTCTTGACAGTGTCTTCCAAGTTCTTGAGTGGTGGCAATTTGGTAGAGGTGTTTAGAGTGTTCGGGATACTTTCCCGTTCCTTTGTTTCTTTCAGTTCTACCAACTGGCACACAGGCTGTATATTGTCTTCCGTCTGTCCCATCCATGATTTTCCACGCCCTAGCTGAGTGCCTTTTGTTTCCTTGACCGCTGCATGAAGAGGGTTTGGGGATTTTCAAGTGCTCTGAAATATGCCTTCACCTGTCCTAGCTTGCGTCTTGATTGCATTGAAGGAAGGTCAAGCAGGTATCGCATAGCTTCAACTACTGTATCCTTCGTGTTCCCAGGATCAATCTCATTGCTTCATTTTGAATTCTTTCTAATTTAAGAAGGTTGCTGTTGGACAGTGCTGTAAGCCCCTATCCATGATAAATCACACTGGGTACAAATGCGTGATACATTCGGTAGAGATGGCGCTGTTCAGTGGCTTAAGCTGCCATTGCTTTCACGGAAGATAGAACTTTTTTTGCATTTAAGAACAATGTTCTCTACATGCTTTCTAAAGGCGTGGACTCTGTCAAAGCCTGCATCCAAATATCGTAAGTTGTCAGTTGATTCAATTGGTTATCCATTGACAAAAACTGTTTAGCGTACTTGTCCCGATGTCTTGTTGTTGACAGTGCAGACTGTCTGGTCTTTTGTAGGGTTGATGGACGATCCTGTTTCTTAACACACTGAATAATGTTGTTCAGCTGTTGTTGAACTGCTTTCGTTCTTTCTTGAGCATTCTTTGATGTTTTGCAGATCAGAACGTCATTTGCTAGTGTCAACACTCGTGCAGTTCTGTTTCGATTTAGGTCTGCAAGGCCTTTAGTGTAACCATTGCATAAAAAGGGGGCAGAGAGGAGGAGAACTGTGAGGTAATCCCATAGAAAGTTTATGAAGCTCAGACGTCCAGTCTCCAAACCGTAGGATGATGGTTCGCTCCTGAAGCGCTGCTGCTAATCATCCTGTAAGTGTCTTGCTGATTTCATAGTCAAGCAGTAGTTCCATGAGAATCGAGAACTGGACTTTGTCGTATGCAGCTTCCAGGTCTATTGCAACAGCCAGTGTTTCTTCCTTTCTTTGGAATCCTTCTTACACAGCATAGGCAAAATCGGCCGCATTTTCCTATGTGCTTTTATTTGTTCTGTAGCCTCCTTGATTTGATGAGGGGATTGGTCGACTTTCAAGGTCTCTTGCGAGTTTTCTTGCTATCATTCATTCCGGGAGCTTTCCTGCTATATTTTGCAAAGTGAGTATGTGGTAGCCATTTAGCCGATGATGATCTGTTCCTTCAGGTCCATCAGCTTCGGCTGTAGGTCGGTCTGCAACCTTCGTTTCGCAGACGATCTCGAGCTCATGGGGGGCAGTGTGACGGACCGTTTTCCGTCCAGTTACAAATTTTCATGCAACCGTGCTAACCGGAAGGTAGTCGTCCGGAAGTCGGTTGAAAAGTTTACCTGACTGCTACTCACCTGCGCACCGTTAAAGCTGGGTGACCTAAACCGGTAAGCCAGTCTCTGCAGTGATTCCGGCAACGCAACTATCCAGAAAAATCTTAAATAAATGTCAGGAACCGCCCAGAGAAAACGTGGACAAACGAGTCAAGACAAAACACAACGCGTTTCGACCTCTTAGGTCTTCTTCAGCTGAAACAAAGACGAACAAAATAACGAAATGCACTTAGCTTTGATCGCTTCAGATTGCTTTTTGCATTTTCGTTATTTTGTTCGTCTTTGTTTCACCTGAAGAAGACCTAAGAGGTCGAAACGCGTTGTGTGTTGTCTTGTGACTCGTTGTCCACGTTTCTCTGGGCGGTTCGGCGACATTTTTTTTAAAGATTTGTTTAGATTTCCGCCTGCAGTCGTTTCACCTTGCAACTAGAACTATCAAGAAAGCCAAAGAGGGACTCCATTCCTTTTTCGTGGCAGTCAGGTATTTATCAATTCAATGTTTACTAGCAAACCGAAACCGTATTCCCGTTTAGGAGCGACTGAAACTTCCTCAGCGCATTTGTGAAGGATTTTTGTATTTTTGTTGTGTGTCTGTTATCCTATGACTTGATAGGGTAACAAAACGAGATTATTTCGGAAAACAGGAACAAAGGAAGTGAGTGTTAAAGGAAGTGGTCGAGAGGAAAAAAAAAACCAAACGATTTTGTTTATTCTGTATGAACTTCATGCGAAAAAAAAGATGATTATTCCAATGTGGTTTGCGAGAAGAGGGAGAGTTTTGATGCTATGGATAATAAGCTCCCAGAGTGAGCGACAGAGATTTCATGCATGATAGTTTTGAGGTTTGATGTGGATGAGTATTTAATTCACTCTTGATGTGAATATTGAACAGTGTGTGTGTCGGTAAACAAGAGTGTGTGGAATCTTTCCCTGACATATATTGAAGTAGATGAATCTTTGGGAAAAAAAACCTTTTAAAATCTGGTGATTATATGAAATGAAATGAACATTCTTGTGTTACAAGAAAAAAAGAAATGAATATTTTGTTGTTACATTTATAGTTTGATGAAAAGTAATCATTAATTGTGTGTAATGAAATGTATTCATGGTTTATTGAAGAGGGTCTAGGCGGGAATCCTTTCCCCAGTTTGAAAACTAGATTCTGAAAGGTTTATATTGAAATCCTTTTCAGTGTAGTGTTATGATTCCGGAAAAGAATGCTGTAGTGTTATCATTCCGGAAAAGGGGATGTTGTAGTGTTGAAGAAAGAATATGCTCATGTTTGTTCCAAGTTCAACTGGAATGCAATGTGACTAATGAATATGAATGTAGTCGTGATCGTAATGAATAGTAGGCCATGATAATCAAGGTCGTTAATCAGTCCCCCAGGTAGAAGTGTCCCCTGGACTGAGAGGAACTGGCTGCTACTGTGTGAGGGTCAGGGGTCCATAGCTGTGTCTACCCCTTGTTCTCCACCTGCGTCGTGTGTGAGAGGTCAGCCTGAGTGCCGACAAAGTAGGCTACCTGCCACTGCGCCCGGACCGACTACCCGCAGAGCCAGTTAGGCTGCAGACGCCGCTGCTGCCAAGCCAGAGCACCGCTCCTGAGTTTCGAACCAGCGACTTGTTGGCTAGGCTGTCGCGGAGTTCTGTGTTTTTTTGTGTTGTGAGCCACAGTTCCTGTGTGAGACTGTCCCTGGCAGAGACGCCGTGAGTGTGCTAGTGACTTTGAGCGACATCTCTGTGAAGTACTTTAAGTTCTGAGTCAGACTTGACGCTGTGGTCGTCGTTCTCGTCATCTTCGTAGTCTTCGTCTTCAACTTCGTCGCTCGTCGTCTTCGTCCTCTTCGTCGTTTCGTCGTTGTCGTCGTCGCCTTCATCGTCATTGGAGCCAGCAGAGTAGATAGCAAATTATATATAGATATATTTTGTGTTGTGCGCTCTGTTTGGCGTACTTGAAGTACTAATACATACATACATACATACATGCATATATATATATATATAGATATATATATATATATATATATATATATATATATATATAGTTTGTGTGTACGCCTTGTGGTTGGCGTGCCGACTATTGATGTTCTTGCATTTATTATGTAGTTTGTCTGATGGTTCGGGCAGCATAAAACAGAGAAAAGTGTTGTTCTGTTGCCTGGCTGTCAATGTTCGGGTGAGTGGGTGTGTGTTATGTAAATTTGAAAAGTCGTGCATCAATCCATAATTTCTGTGTGAGAGTCAGACAGTCAGACATCTGCAGAAACCACCCATTCCATCCGTAACATCTGGTGACCCCACAGAACTTTTCACATTTACCTTCAAAAATTGTGCTAGGGTTAGGATTTCTTTTGTAACCCCTTATAGTGTCCCCAGTTATTAAGTTAGGACACGTTTACAGACTTTCCTTTTGAGAGAATTGATTGTTTTGTGTTGTTGAATGACTGTTTCCTGTTCAGTTTGGTTTTCCCGTCTCCAGCGTAACGGGGTATCTCCTTTGTATAGTTTCTGGAGATACGAGGGCCTAGTTCTTTATCTTCAGTGGGCTTTAGTTTGATTCTCTTTTGTTACCATTTTGATTGTTCTCTGTTTCTATCTTCACACTTGGGGATTGTGTAGCTCCTATAGCGTTCTTAGGGTTCTTTCTCTTGAATGAATGTGTGTATGGTTGGCTGCCTGGGCCATTGAAAAAAAAAGATACCCCCTTTTTCCCCCAAAATAAAAAAAAAGAAAATAAGACTGTATTGATTCATATGTGCATATGTTATTGATCACTGTTTGACTTATGCATGTGTTTTATTCATTGTTGATTGATTTATGCATATCTTTATTCGTTGTTGATTGATTTCTGCATATGTTTATTCATTATTGTTGTCATTGATTGATGCATTTGTTTATTACCTATCATTGATTGCTAAGTGCGTTCCCAAACCCGTAAACTTTTGTTATTACTATCGTTTCATTCCTTAGCCTTTTTTTTTTAAGTGTGATAGATATAAAATCTTTGTGTGAAAAAAAATACCCCCCCCTTTGAAATATATTTCAGTGGACAGTGTCTAAACTTTCTTTTGATTGTATTTGGTCCACTGCTTAGTGTTTCAATATGTCTTCTGTGGACGAAGGTAAAACTTTCACTAAATACTTGCAACGTGGTAAGGCATTTGGTCTTGAAGAGCAAGCTTATTAGACTATGTTGAAAAGATGTATTACGCAAGATTTAGAAAGAGAAGAGAGAATCAGAGTGAGACAAATGCAGAAGGAAAACCATAAGACGTAAAGAGATAGAGGAAACTAAGAGAGCACACGATACAGAAGAAACTAAAAGGATACAGTTAGAAATTTCTCGTCAAGGAGTAATTTCAGGTGAGGACAAGTCAAAGTCAAAGTGCTAGCATACCCAGATCTAACTTCCCTCGTCCTACCTTTCCCAAATTACCTCCCTTTAAAGAAAAAAAAACAGATGACATTGATAGCTATCTGTTCAGGTTCGAAACCCATGCTCGCTCTCTAGGTTGGTCAGAAAATCTATGGGTCACTTATCTCTCTGCATTGCTTGAAGGTTCAGCTCTCACGCTTTATCACAGTCTGGCAGAAAATAATGCGGTTTCTTATGAGCTGTTGAAAGAAAGTTTGTTTAAAGAAATTTCAGTGTACTCCAGACGGTCTTCGTAAGCGTTTTCGTGAGTCAAAGCCTGGTGCAGATGAACCCTTTTAAAACTTTTTCAGTGGAACTTAGACGCCTTCTTGATCGATGGATTTCATTGTCCAAGACTGAGAAATCTTTTCAGGGTCTTGTTGATCTTATTTGAGAGGAGCAGTTTTTAGAATGTGTTTCAAAGGATTTGGCTACTTTCTGTGTGAAAAAGATGACAAAAAAAGATGCTATGATCAAGTCTGCTGAGTCATACAGGCGTGCCCATCCCACTAAGCGCCTGTCCAGAAAGGCTGATGTAAATATTTTTGCCTCTGTTTGTCATAGTACTTCTGGGCAGTCAGATAGACCTCCATTCCCTGGTCAGTCAGATAGAGGTCGCAGGTATTTGCCTCTCGTCCTGTTGTTCAGAATCCCAGCACCCCAGCTAGTCAAAGTAGTGGTAAACCGTTACCATGGGTCGAGGTGCTCGTCAGTCTTCAGTCACTAGAGGTTCATCAGGAAATACATGTTTCCAGTCTCCCAGTGTTTGTTTGTTGTTTGTTTTTTAAAGACAGGGCATGTGGCTTCCAAATGTTCTTGGAAGTCAGGTGAAAACCCATGTAAGA
>JADBJO010026788.1:5000-22102 GCA_016801955.1 Conus betulinus | reverse complement strand
CTGTGTGGTGGGCTCGACAATTCCCTAACAGTCAGCTTTATTTTTTTCCGTCGCGAGAGACACTTAGTGAAAGTGGCCGAACAAACAAGGGCTTTACCCATTTCTGATCGAACTACTTTGTTGCTGTAGTCCGACAGAGACATGTAGCATACGTTAGCATAGGCAATTTATTGGTTTAACAGACCTCATTATCACAAAATAACCCTGATAAAGTGATAGTTTTTTGGTCATAAACATGTAGCTACACTAACATTTTTTGGAACGATAAAGAGATGAGCATTGGAAGGAAGTTTGATTCAAAGTAATGCTCTTGATGTTACAATACATTAATGATTCGGACTTCATATAAAGATGTATGTTTCATTTTGATACCTGTATTTGTTGTCAGGAAACGTGCAGGCACGGATTGGCAAAAGGTGCTCAAATGCATGTACTTAAGCTTTAAAAAATAACATGAGAAAAACGGGAGACTATTACGATCATGCTCTTTCAGTTTCGTGTGTGTGTGTGTGTGTGTGTGTGTGTGTGTTTGTGTGTGCGGGCGTGCGTGCGTGCGTACGTGTTGCGTGCGTGCGTGCGTGCGTGCGTGCGTGCGTGCGTGCGTGCGTGTGTGTGTTTGTGTGTGTGTGTGTGTGTGTGTGAGAGAGAGAGAGAGGAGAGAGAGAGAGAGAGAGAGAGAGAGAGAGAGAGAGAGAGAGCGAGAGATTTTAAGTGTTAGCATTTTCTTAATGGGTATAAGCCCGAGCATCATCAAACGTAGCAGAAGGATGAATAAGGTTAAGGTCTTTTCAGTTATCCCATGCCCTAAGGTGTTGTTAATGAATCGTAATGGTCGTAATTCCATAACTAACATGTTCAGCAGTAAATTTAATATCACAACATTGTCATTTTTTATCAGTAAATATCAGGTACAATAACTGCTTTAAACACCGATAAAGGGGCATGTAAAATGTCATTAAACGCAAGACCTGTGACTAATATCATTATATATTTGTCAAGTTCAGACCATTTCATGAAGGTTTTTTTTTTTGTGTGTATTTTTTTTTTTGTTGGCATCAGTTGTCGGATCAATGGAGCACCTAAGGCGGTATTTTTTTTTTTTTTTTTTTTTTTTTTTTTTTTTTTTTTTTTTTTTTTAAGCAGTCCCTTACACACCATGCGTAGTCTGTATTTCTCTAACAAATGGACATATTCTTGCTGGTTTTAGCGTTTTGGTGTTTGATACAAAATGTTAAGGTACTAATGTGTGGTGCACTGGCACTCTCCCACTGATAATGTGCTGCTTATACAAAGAGAACAACATAAATGAAACAAAGGATTTAATACTTAATAATTTTCTTTAGACAGACAGAGAAGAGAGAGGGAGAGAGAGAGAGAGAGAGAGAGAGAGAGAGGGAGAGAGAAGAGGACAGATGGGAAGAGAGACAGAGACAGAAAGAGAGGAGGAGCGAGAGACGAGAGAGGAGAGAGAGAGAGAGGAGGAGAGAGAGAGAGAGAGAAGAGAGAGAGAGAGAGAGAGACAGAGAGAGAGAGAGAGGGACAGAGGAGAAGAGCAGCACAGAGTTTATTATGTAGAGTTGTTACAAATCGTCCCACCAGTTGGCTATTCCCCCGAAGAGGCCAGCCTTGCAGCGAAACGAAAGGATCAACAAGGAAGGCATGAGGGAAGCCAAGAAGCGTGACAATTGGCGTGAAAAGTTGGTTGGTTGGGAGTTTGTTTGTTTGTTTGTTTCTTTTGTTTGTTTACACTCCCCCCCTTCCCCATTGTCGATCCCACCCTCCCTCCCTTCCCCAAATCTCCGCTCTCCCCCTCCCCCAGCCCCACATCTCTCCCCCACTCCCCTCCCTTCCCTTCTTTGACGAGCTTTAGTACTTGGGATAATAGTCTTGGGTTATACAAAGACTGGCGTTAGTAATGATCGTTTTGTTGCAATTAATTCTTTAAGCAAAAACAGGCAGCAATCATAAGGAATAAATAGCACACCAATGGTACCAAATATCATAAGTGTACACGCGCCTACGCACGTGTTCGGCACTTATGGATTGCGACTGAGCAACTGAGAAGGAGAAAGAGATACATACATACATACAAACAGGCAGAGAGATGGACAGACAGGCAGGCAGACAGACAGACAGACAGACAGACAGACAGACAGACAGACAGAGAATATGGTGCTACTTGGGCAAAGTCACGGGGATCATGTGTTGCGATATTTTCATTTGGCATTCAAATATTGTTGGTTTTTTTTTTTTTTTTTTTTTTTTGTTTTTTTGTTTTGTTTTTTTTCCCCAGTGTCGCGTAAAATACGCTCAAGCCTATAATTATGTCCTCTTGATTGGGTCAGAGAGAGAGAGAGAGAGAGAGAGAGAGAGAGAGAGAGAGAGAGAGAGAGAGTGTGTGTGTGTGTGTGTGTGTGTGGTGTGTGTGTGTGTGTGTGTGTGTGTGTGTGTGCGCGCGCGCGCGTGTGTGCGTGCGTGTGTGCGCGCGTGTGTGTGCGTGTGCATGCGCGTGCGCGCGCGTGTGAGTGTGCGTGTGTGCGCGCGCGCGCGCGCGCGCGCGAGCACGTTTCTGTCCAATTTTATTTTAATTTTATAAGTACTTATTATTTTTTTTATCCATAGTTTTTTAAGTATTTAATATCCGTCTAATATATTATTTCTGTATCGACTTCTAGGTATGTCGAAGATGTCATCTGATTTTCAATACTCTTAATTGCACGTGTTGTTCAAATAGTATATGTAATGGAATATTTGCGTTTGTTTTCTTTTGTATACTAACACACATTTTCCCGATTAAGATCATGTGGTTTATTACGTTTTGATTATTGATATCGTTTCCACAGGTAGTTATCTTGACTCCAAACAGAATGTCAAAAAGATCTGAATTTATGCGGATACCTGTCTGACCATGAACATAACTTTCCAATTTCTTCCAAAATGCTTTCACAGGGGGACATTTGTAAAAGAAATGCTCTATGTAATCTACTTCAGTTCTGCAAACGGAACAGTTACTATCCTCTACCAATTTCATTTTATGTAACAGAATATTTGTTGGGTATATATTATGAACAATTTTCCACTGCAGCTCTCTCTCTTAATCTGATTTCTTTTTGTAGCAGCATGTGCCATTAGCCATGAATCCTTGTCTATTTCGAAGTTCAGATTTCTCAGCCAAAAACCATGAGCACACGTCTTTAAGTCTTCTGTTGTATTTCCTTTATCGGTTAATATTTTCCGGATATCTTTTGGCTTTTAAACAGTAAGCCCTGTAATCAAAGCAATTCTGTATCCCTTCTTGGCAAGGATTTTCACGTATCCAGTTTTTTCCAGGATGCAGGTATTGAGTTCATTAATCATTATATTCAAAAAGAACATTTCCTCTCTTTTTGTACTACTTTTTTTTCCAGAATTTCTCCGGAACTCAGCATTCTATTTCATTTTCTTTAAAATATCCTTTACTCTTTCAATTCCTACTCTTTTCCAGGAAGGAAAGAATAGAGTGCGATTTTTATATTTTATAAGCGAAATTATTCCACAGTAGCTGTTTGTGAAAGTTTTGTCGTGATACATTAGTTTGTTTGGTTAGTGTTTTGTTATCTAAATGTGTGTGTAGAACTTCTTGCCAAAATGGGTTATTGATCTGGCAATGGGGGGGGGACAGCATTCTCGATGTACAGTTTATATCAAAGGCACCCATGTTACTCGTTAGTTTATCCAAATGCCATTTGGGGATATAACTCCAGTTATTGTTTGTGGCTGTAAATAATATCTTCCTACCCACTGTAGATAGAAACTATCTTGCATCTTAAAAAGGTTTACCATCTTGACTCCTCCTTGACTAATATCTGCTTCCGTTATTTTTCTTTTTATCTTTTCAAAAACGCTTTTTTATGTGAATTCTTCTTCTGCCATAAGAATTTATATAGGGTTCTGTTAACTGTGGTCAAAACGTGCTTTGGCAGACCTATTGACTGCGTTACAAACACAAACTGACTCGACAAAAAACACTTTACTTTATTATAACTTTTTCCCATAAATTCCTAAATCTCTCTTACTCTCATGTTTCTAATCAATTTATTCATTGTTTCAATTCGTTTTAAACCAATTTTCTTCTATGTTTATTGCTGCTTGGTTATTTTTAAAGTAAATCCCTAGTATTTTTTAATTTGTTCAGTTAGCATAAATGGCATATTGTCTGTATACCTCTGCATCCCTAGCCTCATTGCTTTTGTTTTCCGCACATTTAATTTGAGACCAGAAAAAAAAGAGAGAAATCATTTATTATGTCATGTGCTTTTATCATGTCATCTATGTTTTTTTAGAAACAAAGTTGTGTCGTCTGCTAGCTGTTTTATTTTAAGCTTTACCCAATTCATTATTGAAAGTGGGAAGATCAATTCCTGATATATTACTATTCCGAATCTTTATTGCGAGTAATTCAAACAGCTAAAATGAAAGCCAGAGGTGAAAAAGGACAGCCCTGTCTGATGCCCACATTTCACAGGGAAAGATTCCGAGATCCAGCCACCATGATTTATGCTGCTGACGGTGTTCGTTGTAATCACGCTTACCCATCTTCTGAACTGGTTCCCAAACCCCCAATATGTCGAAAGTTTGCAACATAAATTCTTTAGAAATAGAGTCAAACGCTTTTTGATAATCTAGTGCAAATAGATTATCCGCACTTTTTGGTTACATTTAGATAGTTGATGACATCATCTATAGTTCGTATTACTGTTGAAATATTTCGTCCTTTCAGATAACCCACTTGATCATGGCTAATTAATTTATCAATAACTTTATTCAGTATCAACGCCAATGCCTTTGCTAGTATTTTATAATCTGTATTAGTTAGTGTAACTGGTCTCCAATTATTTACTTTGTCTCTTGGAAGGTCAATGCTCTTGTGAAGTAGTATAATAACGCCTTGTTCTGACTGTATGACATTTCACCCTCTCTGAAAGATTCATTAAATGATTCAGTTACAAAATCGCTTATAGTTATCCAGAAAAAAAAAACTTCATAAATCAGTTGTAAGACCATCACTACCTGGTGCTGATCCGTTTTGCATATGCTTTAAAGCTAGACTTGTCTCTTATACACTCATTAGACCTTCACATGTGAAAGACTCTTCTAAATTTCTTTTATTTTGTAAATGGTTCATCTTGAATGAATTCTTTCAATTTTTCTTTCATATTCCCCTCTTCCTCTGGCGATTTAGAATATAACGCTGAGTAGAAATCTTTAATTTCTTTCAATACTTCCGACTGATTTGTAATTATTTCACCATTATGCTTTTTGCACTTGTGTCATTGCATTTTGGTTACCACGAATCTTTTCCAAGCCTAAGAAATTTTTGTATTTTTTTTCTCCTTCTTTCTTCTACCCACTTTGTTCTTGCCCTTGTTTGGGCTCCCCTAACCTTTTCAAGTGATAATATTTCAAGTTTTTTTCTGTATTTCCATAACTTCTTTTTGGTTTTGTTCATTGATTTCATGAAGTTTCTTTGAAGAGGAGATATTGTATTACTATAATGCTGAATACAGAACTAACCTAGACCACATAATCAGAGTGAAGCATCATGTCTGCTACGTTAATATATTACGTCACGTTCATGTCAATGCGTAAACGACCTGTTGATTTGAGTGATAAAGAAGAATGAAAAAAACAAATAAGGAACTGTGACAGAATGTTTGACAGAAAAGACCTTGGGATGAAATTTTCACATTCACATTTTTGTTTCTTTCTCGCCCTCCTCCACCCCATACCCTACCCTACACCGAACCCTTGTAAAAGAAAGTTTGGCACCGTGGTCTGACCTTCTGCAAAGCAGATCGTGTAAGCACTTGTCAGAAGTGAGCTCGTAACATGTCACTGCATCTTCGAGGAGTTAAACCCAGCCTGTGTCACTTTCTTTCTTTACCTGTTAAGTCCCTTCTGACCCCGTAGAACGTTTCAAATTTACCTTCCAAATTGTGCTAGGGTTAGGATTTCTTTTGTAACCCCTTGTAGTGTCCCCAGTTATTAAGTTAAGACATGTTTACAGACTTTCCTTTTGAGAGAATCGATTGTTTTGTGTTGTTGAATGACTGTCAGGTTAAGTTGGCTGCCCTTCTCCAGCCCTAACGGGGTATCTCCTTTGTATAGTTTCTAGAGATGCGAGGGCCTAATTCTTCATCTTCTGTGGGCTTAAGTTTGATTATCTTTTTGTTACCCTTCTGATTGCTCCTATTTCTACCTTTCACTTGGGGATTGTGTTGCGTCTATAGAATTCTTAGAATTCTTTCTCTTGAATGAATGTTTATGTGGTTGGCTGCCTGGGCCATCAAAAAAATAATTTTGCAAAAAAAAAAAAAAAAAAAAAAAAAAAAAAAAAAAAAAAAAAAAAAAAGAAGAAGAAAGACACCCACGATCTTGTATTGAATGATTATTTCTATTATTGATTGATGTATGCATATGTTTATTGTTGATTCATTTCAGCGTATTTTTACTCATTATTACTGTTATCGATCGATTGATGCATTTGTTTATTACCTATCATTGATGCTAAGTGCGTTTCCCAAACCGTAAACTTCTGTTTATTAGTTATTACTATCTTTAGTTGTAGTTTTTTATGTGTGGAAGTATTGTACGTTTTTGTAAAAAAAAAAAATAATAATTAACCGTCTTTTTTTTTTTTTTTTTTTTTTTTAAGATATTGACATATTATTGGTTCTATTGACTTAGTTTTTCAACATGACCTTTGTGAACGAAGATAAAATTTTCACTAAGTACTTACACAACGTGGTAAGGCATTTGGTATTGAAGGACACGCTTTATTGTACTATCTTGATAAATATATTACGCAAGATTTAGAAAGAGAAGAGAGAATGAACGTAAAGCGAATGCAGCAAGAAGAGGAAACTAAAAGACAGCAGTTCAAAATAAAAGAGATGGATGAAACAAAAATGAGCACAAGAGCTGGAAGAAAACTAAAAGATTATGGCAAAATGGAGGAAACCAAAAGAGCACACGAGACAGAAGAAAACTAAAAGAATACAGTTACAAATTTCTCGTCAGGGAGTAATTTTAGGTGAGGGCAGCCAAAGTCAAAGTACTAGCGTACCCAGGTCTAACGTCCCTCATCCTACCTTTCCCAAATTATCTCCATTTAATGAAAGAACAGATGACATTGACAGTTATCTGTTCAGGTTCGAAACCCATGCTCGCTTCTAGGCTGGTCAGAAAGTCTATGGGTCACTTATTTCTCTGCATTACTTGAAGGTTCTGTTCACGTTTTATCACAGTTTGGCAGAAAGTAATGTGGTTTCTTATGATCTGTTGAAAAAAAGTTTGTTGAAGAAATTTCAGCGTACTCCAGATGATTTTCGTAAGGGTCAGGGTCTCGTTGATCTTATTCTGAGAGAGCAGTTTTTAGAATGTGTTTCTAAGGATTTGGCTACTTTCCTGCGTGAAAAAAGATGCAAAAAACATCTGATGCTATGATCAAGTCTGTTGAGTCATACAGGCGTGCCCATCCCATTAAGCTCCTTTCCAGGAAAGCTGATGTAAATATTTTTGCCTCTGTTTCCCATAGTACTTCTGGACAGTCAGATAGACCCCTATTCCGTGGTCAGTCAGATAGAGGTCGCAGGTATTTTGCCCCTCATCCTGTTCAGAATCCCACCATCCCAGCTAATCGAGGTGGTGGTAACCGGTACCGTGGTCGTGGTGCTCGTCAGTATTCAGTCAATAGAGGTTCATCAGGATATACATTTATCCAGTCTCCCAGTGTTGTCTGTTTTCTTTGTAAAAAAAGACTTGGCATGTGGCTTCCAAATGTTCTTGGAAGTCAGGTAGAAATCCATGCAAGATTTGTACTCTTAGTCATCCGGATAAGTGCCCCTTTGTGGTTGACAGTTCAACTGTCGTCAACAAGTCAGCCGACAAACACTCTACTGCTGTGTGTTCGATTATTCGCTCCCCATTCGCTTGTTTAGCTGCAGGTGAATTCACAGGGAAGTTGCACTTAGAGTCTGGTTCTGTCAATGGCACTCTAAGTTCTGTATTGTGTGACACTGGTGCTACCATCTGTGGTGTTCGCAAGCGACTAGTTTTTCCGATAGCCAGATGCTAGGTACTACAGAGAGCCGTGTTTCTTTTGGATGAATTCCCACTAGCTACAGTTCCTGTCAGTTGTTCCTACTATGAGGGCGATCTAACTTGCTGTGTCCTAGACAGTCTTGTCGCAGATCTCATCATAGGTAATGTTCCTTGTGTCTGTGAAGGCAGTGCTTCCAGTGATGTGAGTGATGAACCCTTCTCTTTAGCTGCCGTTACCAGGGCTAGAGCTAAACATGAGGTAGAGAAGGAACCTCTGTGTCAGATTCCTGATGATTTGAATATTTTTCGTTCTGATCTGATTCAAAAAACAAAAGGAGATGAGTCGTTGAAGACATGTTTCAGTTAGCATCTTCTGGTGAAGTGAAGAAGTCAGGTACAGCCACCTTCTATTACTATTTGTCAGATGGTGTTCTGTGCAGGCATTTAAGAAAAATGGCATTCCTTTTGATCAGGTTGTTGTTCCCCTCTGACCTCCGACCTACAGTGCTACTGTAGCACACAATCTTATTCTGTCAGGTCATTGTAGTTCTTATGGCGACCTGTAGATGTGGCCAAGTAACTGTAGTTTGGCATGTGTAGCTTCATGTGACGTTTGTCAGAAGACAGTACCTAAGGGAAAAGTTTGTCCAATACCCCTTTCTACTGTTCCATTCATTGGTACTCCATTTGATCGTGGGGCTGTTTGACCTTGTGGGTCCACTGTCTCCTCTTTCGGATCAAGGTCATAGATATATTCTCACCTTCCCTTGAAGGATGTCTCTTCTGTTAGTGTAGCAGAAGCACTATTGGGAATCTTTTCTCGTCTCGGATTCCAAGAGATTCTTCCGGATCAAGGCACCCAATTTAATTCTGACCTCATGAAACAGTTTTCATGTGTTATGTGGTACCAAGGATATTCGCACATCACCATACCATCCTCAGGCAAATGGTCATGTTGAGCCTTTTCATGGCACTCTGAAATCGATGCTGAAGAAAACTGTGCGTTCTTACCCAAAGGATGGCATCGATATCTACCTGCACTGCTATTTGCATGCAGAGAGTTGCCTTCAGAAAGTACAGGTTTTTCCCCCCCATTTCAGTTGTTGTTTGGTCGACAAGTTCGTGGCCTCTATCGCTCTATTGCAGGAGTCTTGGACCCAGTCTGATGGTCATGATGCGGAAGCAGCAAAACCCTTTATGCCTACTTGTTCGAGCTTAAAAAATGTCATTGCTGACTCATGCAAGTTGGCTATGGATCATTCTGTCGATTCCTCTGCTAGGGGAAAAAGTTTTTGATCATAAGGCTAGAAACGTCGTTTCCAGGTTGACGACAAAGTCTTTGTTCTCCTCCCTACGGATTCAACAAGTTACTAGCTAGTTGGTCAGGACCATTCCCAGTTACCAAGGTCTTGCATCCTGACTACAAAGTTTTCATCAAAGGAAAAGAAAAGGTTTTTCATGCCAATATATGTTGAAGAGGTACATTCGCCGTTCTGCTGCGTCTGTGTCTCAGAGTATTTCAACAGTTACCTCACAGGGAAAGTCAGTACCATGGTCAGAGATAGCGCCTCTCAGTTCTGGCAAGAAAGATGTTTCGTTCAAGAGTTCTCCAGGAATGTTTCCTTGTTCGAACCCCGCTCCAAATTCTCGTGATCCTGTAGTCGCGTACACAGTCGGTGTTGTTCAAGACTGCGATGACGCACTACCAATACACAGTTTACCTGTTCCCATGGCATCGTCTATGCCAGATGGAGATATCGATTCAGTACAGTTTGATAGTACTTTGTCTGACAGCAATGCTAAGGAGTTACGAAGAGTCTTTGAGGATTTTCAGGATATTCAGACTCCGAAACCAGGCTCCTTTTCAGGCAACGTGCTATTAGAGATTCCTCTAACAACAGATGTTCTAGTTTGAAAAAGGTGTTACGACATCCCCTTCTCTGCTAGAGAGGTTGTTGAGAGAGAAGTTGGCATCATGTTGGAACTCGGTATCATTGAGCCTTCAAGTAGTCCCTATGCCTCCCCAGTTGTACCAGTCAGGAAAAAAGATGGTACATGTCGCTTTTGCATTGATTTCCGTTCTCTGAATAAGATTACCGTCTTTGATGCTGAGCCCATTCCTGACGTGGAAAATTTATTTGCAAGATTATCTGATGCACAGTCTTTTACAAAGATAGATCTTGCAAAGGGATATTGGCAGATAGTTGTTAAGCCCGAGGACCGTCCAGAGACGGCTTTTACAACACATATGGGTCTTTTTCAGTTTGTAAGGATGCCTTTCGGTCTTGTGTCAGCACCTGCAGTTTTTCGCACGCATGATGCGCATGCTAGCTTTGGATCAGTTCTCAGCTGTCAGTTTCTTTGATGATATTCTGGTTCAAAGTGTGTTTCATGGGATGCACATCTTCGTCATGTGAAAAAGTAATGTTCTTTCGTGTCTGAGGTCTTTCGGCCTCGCAGCTCGTCCCTCGAAAATCGAGGCAGGTTTCCATTCTCTGGAATTTCTTGGACATATCGTTGGAGGTGGTACTATGCGTCCTGAACAGAAAAAGATAGATAAGATTCTGAGAATTCCCATCCCTACTACCAGAAAGCAAGTCAGATCTTTGCTAGGTTTGCTTAGCTTTTACAGGAGATATGTTCCCATTTTTTTCCACTTTAGTACTCCACTCTCAGATTTAATCAAGGATGTTGGTCGAGCTGGAAGATCTATTTCTTGCACCCTTGAAATGTGCAGTAGCGTTACAGAAGATTCAGAGTACTTTGTCGTCAGCACCTGTATTACTGTTACCTCGGGTAGGTAAGCCCTTTGCTCTTAGAACCGATGCTAGTTCTGTTGGGCTAGGTGCTGTGCTACTGCAAGAGAATGATGATGTATTTCACCCAGTAGTGTTTGGGAGTCGCAAATTGCTGGAACGTGAAAAGTCACACAGTACCATCGAACAAGAGTGTTTAGCCATTGTCTGGGCTGTTCTGAAGTTTCTTCGATACCTTTGGGAAGTCAGGTTTATTCTTCAAACAGATCATCGACCTTTGACGTACCTTCGAACGTCAAATTATAAGAATTCCCGAATTATGCGTTGGGCATTGTCTCTGCAGGAATTCTCGATCGAATTGGAACCAGTTCCAGGATCATCGACCATTTTCGCTGATCTTCTTTCACGTTCTTTTGGGAACCAGTCTGTTCCTTAGGCATTGGTTTGTGTACATCCCAGTTTTGATGTTCTTTTCACGTATTTTTTTTTCTGGAATTTTGTGACCTGTAGTCGTTTACTTCCTCTTAGTAAAAACAATTGGAACTCTCTTTTTTTTTTTTTTTTTTTTTTTTTTTGAGGAGGGGTACTGTGTGGGGGAAAACTGACGATCCTTCATGCCCCCTCTGCCATGAAAAACAAACAGTGTTGCATGCCCTAAGGTCGTGTAAAGTAGCCCTGACTCAAGGAAGGTACACATGGAGGCACAACCAAGTGCTCAAAAGATTGTACAAGCAGTCTGGGCTAGTATCAACACCACAAAAGGGAAAAAATCAGGACTCCAAAAGCACCCGCAACATTCTTCACGGCAGGAGGCAGCGAATCATGGCCAAGAACCACAGTGGCACTCGGAACATGCAGGCAGAGTCTGCCGGACGGGGCAGTTGACTGGGAGTGCACCTCCCAGAATGGAAGAGTCACCCAGAGATCATCAGCAAGAGTGGCATGAGACCAGACATAGTAGTCCAGTCTCAGTCAACCAAGCAGCTGATCATGATCACGGTGCCATATGAGAACAGAATGGAGGCAGCTCAAATCTACAAGACTGAAAAGTATGCTGATCTGGCAAACAGCCTGAGGAGAGAGGGCTACGCTCTCTACGAGTTTCTTTCTACTGATGCATGGTAAAAACCATTGACTTCTGGGAATAGGCTGGTGGACGTCCGGGAAAGACGGAGGACACTGGGAAAGACCAGAACCAAGGCTCTGTGGGGCTGGCTCCCCACTTTGCCTTCAACATGTGGCTATTAAGTACAAAAGGAAAAGATGCTCTAAGGATTCACCGAAAATGGGAGAGAATGATGAATCTATCGGTGCTCAACCAATCACGACTGCAAATCCCAAACGGACTATGAACATGGACCAAATGGAATATCCATGTGTCTGTGGAAAGCGTTTCGCTACCACCCGTGGCATGAAGATCCACAGAAAAAAAAATGGGGATGTGTGAAGAACTCATCTGAATGAGCAGCAGCGCACTGCATCAGCAGATAAGACGTCGGAAGACCAAGGCCAGGATTTAAACCACAGTGCCAAGGACATCCATGCTGTTGATTCATATGAGGAATTTGCACAGGTCCTCGATGCCTAACGCCTGAAACTCAACCTGCCACGAGCAAACGAGACTGAAGACTGGGATAAACTGGATGCCAAAATCGTCCAAAGACTCGATGCACTGATAGGGAAAAAGCACCCTGGACTTAAACTAGCCACATACGGGGGGACATTGTGTATGCCACATGTAGAGACGCCTATCGAGCAAAACTACCCTAAGAGAAAACACCTCCAAAGAAATCCAGACGCCAAGAAGAGATGGAAAAGATCAAGGTCCAAAAGAAATACCTCAAGAAGCAAACGAAGACCGCACTGCCAGGTGAAAAACAAGGCTTGGAAAAACTCTTGAAAGACCTGAAAGCTAAACACAGCGCCCTCAGCAAAGCGGAATCTGCGAGGAGGAGGAAGAGCAAAACGAAGACACAAGAGCGCTTCTTCAGAGACCCCTTCCAGTTTGCCAGAACTCTGAGCGGCCAAAATCTAGGACCCTAGGTGTGGACAAAGGAGTTCTTGAGCAGCATCTGAGGAAAACATACTCTGACTCACAGAGCAAAGCACCACTCGACATTCAAGGTTTGGTGTGGCCAACCAACCCTGAGGAACAGTTCAATGACAAGCCTCCAACGTTGGCGGAAATCAAGAAGGTGGTCGACAAAGCCAGAGCCAAATCATCACCAGGGCCAAACGGAATGCCTTACCAGCTGTACAAGAAATGTCCCAAGGTGCTGGAGTGGCTCCACATGCTGCTGCGGTCAGCTTGGAGAAATCAGATCAGCGGCCGGTGGATGACGGCAGATGGTGTGTACATCCCCAAAGAGCAAAATTCAAGTGACATCAGCCAGTTCAGGCCAATATCACTACCGAACGTCGAAGGGAAAATCTTCTTCTCTCTCATGGCAGCAGGGCTGACCAAGTACCTCATGGAAAACAAGTACTTGGATGTGTCAGCCCAGGAAATTGGCATCCCAGGCGTAGCTGGCTGTGTAGAACACGCCACAATAATCTGGGACGCAATCCAAAGAGCAAAAACAGAAAAGAGAGACCTGGACGTAGTGTGGCTTGATCTGGCAAACGCATATGGATATGTACCCCACGAGATGATACAGCTGGCTCTTGAGATGTACCATGTGTCAACGAACATCAGCGACATGCTCAAGAAGTACTTCAATGGCTTCTCAATGCGGTTCTCTACCAAGGAGTATACAACAGATTGGATCAACTTGGAAGTGGGCATTGCAATGGGCTGTGCAATTTCCCCAATACTGTTCGTGTTGGCAATGGAAGTCATCTTCAAAGCAGCAACAAGTAAAGCAAGACAAACAGACCTTGGCGATGGATACAAGATGCCCCCTCTCAAGGCCTTCCATGGATAACACTACAGTGATTTCATCCAGAGAAGACGAGACACGTCATGTGCTGGAGATGCTGGACGACATAGTTGCCCCATCCAGAATGAAGTTCAAGCCAAAGAAATCACGGAGTCTCTCACTGAGGAAAGGAAAGTGACCAATTCTGTGGTCTTCAGTGTTGCCAACCAAGCCATTCCAACAGTCACAGAAGAGCCAGTCAAGAGCCTTGGAAGATGGTATGATGATACGCTGAAAGACACACAAAGAGCAAAAGAAACCAAACAGATGTCGGAAGAAGGCTTGGAGACCATTGACCTGTGTGGGCTCACTGCCAATACAAGGTCTGGTGTCTGCAGTTCATGCTGATACCAAAGCTCCTATAGCCTCTGATGATATACTACACATCTGCACCAGCATAGTGCAGGCAATGGAATCCAAAATCAACAAGTTCACAAGGAAATGGCTGGGTGTCCCACCCGGTCTGACTGACATAGCGCTGTACTGTCGTCAAGCAAAGCTGAAACTACCACTGAAATCCATCCTGGAAGAATACAAAGCAGGGAAGATCAGACTTCAAAGCATGCTGGAGGACTCAGGAGACAAGGTGGTAGAAGCAATCAAGCCCCAGCTGAAGACAGGCAGAAAATGTAAAGTTCAAGAGGCGATGGATTCTGCAAAAGAAAGTCTCAAGATCAGAGAAATAACAGGACACACACAGACCAACAGACAAGACTGGGGTGGCCAAAAACGAATGGTGGTCAAAGCCAAAGGAAAAGCCAAAAGAGACATGATGATTCAGGAGATGAGGCAAGAAGAAGACCAAAAAATACTCAAAAAAGCAGTCCAGCAGAGCCAGCAAGGGCAATGGACAACGTGGGAGAATGCACTCCAAAGAAGTCTCACTTGGAATGACATTTTGGCACATGGCCCTCTCAGGATCAGCGTCATTCTCAGATCTGCATTTGACCTTCTGCAGTTAAATGCAAACCTGGTGAAGTGGGGAAAAAAAAACGATCCTTCATGCCCCCTCTGCATGAAAAAACAAAAAGTGGAGCATGTCCTAAACTCATGTAAAGTAGTCCTGACGCAAGGATGTACACATGGAGGCACAACTAAGTGCTCAAAGAAGATGTACAAGTAGTCTGGGCTAGTACCAACATCACAAAAGGGACAATCAGGACTCCAAAAGCACCCGCAACATTCTTCACAGCAGGAGGCAGCGAATCATGGCCAAGAACAACAGTGCCACTCGGAACATGCAGGCAGAGTCTGCTGGATGGGGCAGATGACTGGGAGTGCACTGCAGACCTCCCAGAATGGAAGAGTCACCCAGAGATCATCAGCAAGAGTGGCATGAGACCAGACATAGTAGTCCAGTCTCAGTCAACCAAGCAGCTGATCATGATCGAGCTCACGGTGCCATATGAGAACAGAATGGAGGCAGCTCAAATCTACAAGACTGAAAAGTATGCTGATCTGGCAAACAGCCTGAGGAGAGAAGGCTACCAGGTCAAAGGCCTCAGTGCAGGGAATTGGAGCTAGGGTGTTTGTAGGAACGTCTGCATACAGCCTCATGAAACAGCTTTCAGTTGCAGGGAGGGAAAAAACAGAGCCTGAAAGCAATGGCAGAAGTGGCAGAGATGTGTTCAAGCTGGATCTGGTCAAGGAGGAACAAAAGTGAACTTCAGCAGCAGCAGCAGAGGGACACCAGAGTCATGAACCGGGTGTGGCCCAACCCCCCTAGAGTGTCAGGAGATAAGGGCCGATACACTTGCTTGCAGTGGGGCTTCTCTTCTGAGGACTCTTTGCTGCCACGCTCTCCACGAATTTCTTTCTACTGTGCAGGACCGTTTCCCGTCCAGTCACAAATTTTTGTGCAACCGTGCTAAACGAAAGTAGTCGTTCGGAAGCCGGTTTAAAGTTAACTGACTGCTGCTCACCTGCACTCTGTTTAAACCAGGTGAGCTGAAACGGTTAGGCAGTCTCTGCAGTGATTCCGGCAACGCAACTACCCAGAAGCTGAAGAGGGACTCCCATCTGTTTTTGGTAGCAGTCAGGTGTTCATCATTCAATATTTATTTATTAGCAAACCGAAAGTGTCTTCCCATTTAGCAGCGACTGAAACTTCCTCAGTGCACTGTGAAGGTCTTGTTTAGAAATGAAAATTATTTGTTGTGTTCTGTTATCCTATGACTTGAAAGGGTAGCAAAACGAAATTATTTCGGAGAACATGAATAGGTGAAGTGAATGTTAAAGGAAGTGGTCTTTAGGGAAAAAAAATCTGTGACTTGAACTAGTTATGAACAACATGATGAAAAAAAAAAAACATGGTTATTATTCCAATGTAGTTTTGGCTAGGTGTGTGTGTGTGTGTGTGTGTGTGTGTGTGTGTGTGTGTGTGAGTTTGATGCTATGGATATTAAGCTCCCAAAGTGAGCGACATAGACCATCATATATGCTGGTTTTGATTTTAGATGTGGATGAGTATTTAACTCACTCTTGATATGAATATTGAATAGTTGTGTGTTGGTAAACAAGAGTGTGTGGAAATCTTTCCCTTACATATATTGAAGTAGATGAATCTTTTGGAAAAAAAAATACCTTCTAAAATCTGGTGATTATATGAAATGAAATGAGCATTCTTGTAGTGTTAAAAAAAAAAAAATGAACATTTTGTCGTGACATTTGTAGTTTGATGAAATTTAATCATTAATTGTGTGTAATGAATTGTATTCATGGTTTATTGAAGAGGGTCTAGGTGGGAAATCCTTTCCCCAATTGGAAAACCAGATTCTGAAGGGTTCATATTGAAATCCTTTCCTGTGTAGTGTTGTGATTCCGAAAAGGGAATGTAGTAGTGTTGAAAAAAGATTATGCTCATGTTTATCCCAAGTTCCAGTGGAATGTGATGTGGCTAATGAATATGAATGTAGTCACGATTGTAATGAATAGTAGCCATGATACTCAAGGTAGTTAATCAGTTCCCCCTGGGGAATCAGTTCCTTCCAGGGGGAAGAAGTGTACCCTGGTCTGAAGGGGACTGGCTGCCACTTTCTGAGGGTCGGGGCTGTAGCTGTATTCTACCCCCTTGTTCTCTGCCTTGTGTCGGCGTGGAGAGGTCGGCCTGAGTGCCGACAACTACCCTACCTGCCACTGCACCCGGGACCGACTACCTGCTGAGCCCAGTTGGGCCGGAGACGCCGATGCTGCCAAGCCAGAGCGCCGCTCCCGAATTTTGATCCAGCGACCTGTTGGCTAGGCTGTCGCTGAGTTCTGTTTTTGTGTGTGAGCCACAGCTCCTGTGTGAGACTGTCGCCTTGTCGTTGGCAGAGACGCCGTCAGTGTGGTAGTGATTTTGAGCCAC
>JADBJO010026788.1:0-2500 GCA_016801955.1 Conus betulinus | reverse complement strand
TGTTATGGATACATAAGGTGATTATGGGTCACCCTGTCGGCATCCTGGTTCTATATTAAACCAGAATGAAAGCATCCACGATTTAATATTTCTGTAGACGTTTTCTGGCCATTTGCATATATCTTGTTGAAATTAGAATGCTTTTAACACTTTAGATATAAACCCAGCTAACTGAATTAAAGTTGTGTGTCAAAATCAATATTCGACAAATGGTTCAATAATATTAGTGTTGATCAATACTGAAATGCAGATTCTCTCTTTGTTGTGATGGAGACACCAATATCTGGGTATGTCAGTTTTAAAGGAAATCTTACTGATGGTAAAGCTGTGGAGAAGACTGTGCCTGTGCCTTTCAACCACACAGTTGTGGTCAGCTTCAAAGAATATTCTCAAAGAATGGCAGACGTATCACTGTATCGTTCCTCCGAAAACTCTGTCCACGGTTTTCATGGAAAGTTTGAAATACAGAAACATCTCGTATGGGAGCGGCAGTGTGTCATCGCCATTCAGATGCTGCCCATGTGTTTCAAACCCTACAACTAACTGTCGTTGCAGAACTAAAACACTTCACGAAAGGAACCTGCTTTAGACTGTTCTTTTCATTCTTCCCTGACAGTAGTTGGCGTGTTTATACACCCAGAGGCTGGAACTGTTCTTTGAAGCATTACTCCAGCTTCCAGCATCACCTGGCCTGCAACCTAAAGACAGAATGTGAAGATGGACGAGACGAAACGGGTGACTGTCCCTACAGCAGTCCTCAGTGTGATGGACTGGTTGCACTTTGCAACAGCTGCTACAAACTTGTCCACAGTCTGACAGGATTTGTCAGTAACAGCACAGATCTGAACAAACGGGCTGATGAGTATTGTACTTTAACGCAAAAAACAACAAGGTGCTCCAGTGTGTCTTTCTACATGGCTAGCAATGTTTAGAAACAAAACAAAATTACACAATGGCTGGTTTCACCACCTTTTGGTTGGTTTGCACACAAGAGATAACTCCTTGCCAGAGATGTATAATTATGCTGTGGTAAACAATAAAAGGACAGTCATTCATCATTTCTGGAGTCACAGTGCTCGTAGGGCGACAAGAGCAAAGATGTGTTTCCACACTCTTGTAAGTTGTGGGGGGAAACGAAATACAACTAGTGGATCTCATTTGTATACGCAAACGTGCTTCCTATTTTAATTTTGGGACAGTATGTGAACTGACACGTAATAAAACGGCAACAAGATATTCTGATTTGAAGATCGTATTATTAAACAACATGTCAGTCTCACTATCATCAGGATATCAATACATGACTAAATGCCCTGACGGCCATGTCACACACACATTTCTTCCATGTGGTTATGACCAATACCAAATTTGTAGTCAGGAGACAACCTCTGCTTGTGTTGTTTCAAGCATATCTCACATATAGACACATTTGACTCATCTGGTTACCATGTCACTTCTTTCGCCACGTTCATATGTAGTGATGACTCCACACAGATTTCATACACCTTAGTATGCGACTTCCTAACTGACTGCCCTGATGAGAGTGATGAATCCTTTTGTAAACATCCGCCTTGCTCCAGGACGTTTACATGTAACAATGGCGAGTGCCTGAAGTTGCCTAAAGTTACATTAGTGAATATCAGATTTCTTGATCTCAGTGGAAACCTATTCCAATATGTAAACTTGACATCTGTTTGGTGTTTAGAAAATCTGTACACACTCTCCCTGTCTAACAATCCCCTGTCCTCTCTCTACACTGACCTCTCCTTGGTCGACCATCATAGTACCTTCACTGTGTTTACATTTGGCCCACACCACACTAACTGTATTGGACACTAAGGTCCTGTCACCTTTTCCCCCGCTTACAGAAACTGAATTTGACGTTTACTACTATTCATACAATTCGCCCAATGGGGTTTAGGTTCACACCACAGTTAAAAGAACTCTATATGGATGGCAGTCCAGTTCAAATATTTCCACCTGATTTATTTTAAGGGACTTTCCAATTTTCGCTTTATATCCACTGACAACTATAGATTTTGCTGCAAAGAAATACTCCCACATAACTTCGATACCTTAGTGTGCCTCGCCCCAGAAGATGAAATTTCTTCATGTAGAGATCTGTTACAGTCATGGACATACCGAGCGTTCCTGTGGCTGATTGCATTTCTGTCTTTGACTGGTAACGTTTTCTGTGGTTGTGCACGTTCCTGTGTGAAGAGCATGGCGTCTTCAGGCGGTTACAGCGTGTTTGTCACCAACCTCACCATGGCTGACTTTCTGATGGGCGTCTACATTGCTTTATTGGGGTGGCTGATGAACGGTTCCGTGGAGAATATCTTCACAACGATCATATGTGGAAAAACAGTGCAGTCTGTAAGGCGGCTGGATTTTTTGTCTTTGTTATCTAGTGAGGTGTCCGTCTTGATCATCTGGTTTATAACGCTGGATCGTTTTGTTGTCCCTTTGCTTTCCTTTCACTTCTGTGAGGTTTGACAGA
>JADBJO010026787.1:17500-22103 GCA_016801955.1 Conus betulinus | reverse complement strand
GGAAGAGAGAGGAGAGACAGAGACAGAGACGAGAGAAGAGAAAGAGAGAGAGAGGGGGGGAGAGGTAGAGACAGAAATTGGATGGACAGGCAGGCAGAGAGAGGAGTAGGAGGGGCAACGCTCATCTATATCTCGCTAGGCTCTCTCTATCTTCTCTAAATGTCTACGAGATCTAGACCCAGACCGTACAGACAGACAGGCCAAACTGTACAACAGCCCAATTGTCAGACAGATAGCCATACAGACAAGAGATTTAGAGGACGACATAGGATGAAAACACAATCCACGTGACACAGTCCACCCCATAACAGACCCCGGGGGCTCCCACTTTAAGATTCAGTCTAGAGCCGCTGGATGAATATTTGGTTTTCCACATTAAAATCTGTCCTAAAGCGTTCCTCCTCATGGTCCTGCACCGGAACCCCTTTATGCCAAAGTTTCAGCAGCATCAGCAAGCAGCACAAGCAGCAGTACCGCAGCAGCAGCAGCAAGCAGCACATGCATCAGGAACAAGAACAGCAGAAGACTCAGCAGCAACAGCAGCCGCAAGCAGCAGTGCAGCAGCAGGCAGCAGCAGCAGCACCGAACAACGAACACAACCAAAAAATATGCCTCAGCAATCAGCAGAGCAGGCATCATCGATCAACAACAACAAGACAACATCATCATATCAGCAGTACAGCATTAGCAGGGCATATAATTCCAAAGAACCGTTGCTACTTCGCTCTTGCGCGCTGAAATCATTAAAAGGTGTGATGAAAATGAAATTGGAAAATTGTGTATTGCCGGATTGGCCAGAGAGCGAGGGTTTCAAAAAAAAAGCATTTGAGGTGTTTTCTTTTTTTTTTTTTTCTTTGTTTATTGTATTTTATGGTGTGGTGTACTCGATTCTTTTTTGTTTAATCTTCTTAGTAATCCCCCCCAACAAACCAATGTGAAGTGTTTAGAGCAAATCCTGTCTTACCCTCATGTGGTGGGGGTTGGGATGGTTGGGGATAAGGTTGGGGTGATGTGAGGGTGGGGTGGGTTGTTCATCATGGTGTGTTCTGAACCACGGCCAGTTTCAAACGAACAAGAATCAGCCATCAAGTCTTGGATTTGTGTAGGATGAAGGCCCGCTCTAGTTGCTGTCAATACTTGGCTGTCGGTCCATGAAGGTCAAATTCGGTCCGCTGTCCCACCCTAGCAATTGCAGTGCAGGACACATGTCCGCAGTTAAAAAGGGGGGGTCCCTCGGCAATTAATAGTCAGTTTTTTTTTTTTTTTTTTTTTTTTTGTTTTTTTTTTTTTTATTTCTTATTGGGTTTTTTTTTGTTTTTTTTTTTGTTTTTTTTTTTCGTCCCCCTCAGTTAGACCCCTCCCCGGCCAAAACGGCCATGCCAGAGAATATTTGGTGACAAACCCAATCTCTGTCTGTCCTTTCTCGTATCATATCTATCTATCTTGCTATCTAATCTATCTATTATCTATCTATCTTCTCTCTATCTAACTATCAATTCCACTCAATCTATACTATCTAATACCCAATCCATTCCATCCATCCATTCCCAATCCATTGATATCCATTTATCTATTCTTATCGATCGATTGTGCTCTATCTTTCTATCTCTTTGCCTTGCTATTTATAATAATCCATCTAATTTCCCACACCGCCAAAACCACCCGACACCCACACACACCACAACCACACACCCACAACACACACACCACGACAACACGCACCACACCGCACGGCACACACGCACCACGCACGCACTTCCACGCACGCACCAATGTGTTTGGTTGTTTTTTAGTTTGTGTGTGTGTGTTGTGTGTGTGTTTGGTGGGTTTGTTGTGTGCCGTGTGGGTGTGTTCGTGTATGATGTGTTTGTTGTTTGTGTGTGTGTGTTGTTTTTGTGTGTTGTGTGTGTTCGTGTGTTTTGTGTGTGTGTGTGTGTGGTGTTGTGGGGTGTTTGTGGTTTGTTGTGATGTGAGTTGAGTTAGATGTGTGTGTGATGTAAAGGTTGTGGTTGTTTGTGTTTGTGAGTTTGTGTGTTTAGTGTGTGTGTACCGGTTCGGCGTGCGTGCGTTTCGTGCGTGTCGTACGTGCGTGCGTGTTTTTGCTTGCGGTGCGTTCGTGTGTGTGGTTTGGTGTGTTTGTGTGTGAAGAGAGAGAGAGAGAGGATATCAGTAGAGGAAAGAGAGTGTTGTTTGTGTGTGTTTTTGTGTGTGTGTGTGTGTGTTGTGTGTTGTGTTTGTGTGTGTTAGTGTGGTTTGCGGTCTGTTTGTGGCGGTGTGGTTACGTTGGGTGTATGTGTGTGTTTGTGTTTTTGTATTGCGCGATATTCCTGCAGACAAAGGAATAAGGAAGGGGTTACGCCTCGCGTGTGTGTGTAATCCAGTTGTTGATGAATAGGCATCCATTCAATAAGAAAGACCATCAACATCAAATTCATTTTATTGTGTTCCGCGTCGATGCCCTGCTAACTTGTAACCTTCTTTCCGACGTGACACGCCAGCTGAGGTCTAGCAGGGGTGCGAAACCCGCCCCCCACGTAAAATTACCTGCAAGCAAATAAGGAGTCACTTTATTCCATGAAAAATGAAATAAAGTAGTCCGTAAAAATAACCACTATCACTAAATGTAGAAAAAAAGTCAAAAATCTAACTTCTAAAAAAATGAATAAAAGCACCCAGCAAAGCAACAAAGCTCGCACTGTACTGCAGGAACACGCACTAAGCCCCAACAGAGACGCTAGAGACACATGCACAGTCCTCTCTCTCTCTTCAGAGAGCGTCCAGCGTCCGCATTGGCAGAAAATCGCCATCTCCATCTCTCCGCGATCCTCTCATCTCTCTTCCATTCCGCTCTCTCCGCTCCTCTGTCGCCCCCGATCCGCCCCTCACCCCTTCCCTCTCTCTCCCCCTCCACGCCTCTCTCTCTCTCGGTCTCTATCTCTTCTGTGTGTGTGGTGGTGTGTGTGTGTGTGTGTGTGTGTGTGTGTGCGTGTGTGTGTGTGTGTTTGTGTGTGTGTGTGTGGAGTGGTGTGCGTGCTGTTTTTGTGGTGGAATGTGTGTGCCAAGTGTGTTTGGTGAATGCATGTGTGTAATGTGCATAACGACGGTACCTGCATGTGTGTGTGTGTGTGGTGTGGTGTGTGTGTGTGTGTGTGTGTGTGTGTGTGTGTGTGTGTACGTGCGTGTGCGTGGATTTTCTGCACAAAGGAAAGGAAGGTGTTACAGAAAAAACGAGAGAGGAGAGAGAGAGAGAGAGAGAGGAGAGAGAGAGAGAGGAGATAGAGAGAGAGAGAGAGAGAGGTAGCGGAAAAGTTTTAATCCAGTTTAAGGGCCACAGCCCCATACTGAAGGGGGTTTTCATACATGCATCATACAAACATTCCTAATACGTAACAAAATGAAATAATGGCAAAAATGTAGCAATGTTACAAAAGGCAGTGTACATGAAGACATTCTCTCCAAATTCTCGTATTTTTTGCTTCATAAATATACATGGCTAAATTAAAAAGTGTATTCTCATTCCTTGTTGACAGTCAGAGATTTAGCCTGAAATTACATGGTTCGGTGTAATATTTGGGTTGAATAATTTTGTTTCTAAGATTGCTCAGAAGCGGGACAACAAAACCAAAAAAAAAAACGGATTTCATCTTCTTCTCTTACTGTGTTACAGAGTCGACACGTCAGTTCATTTTCAACAACATTACTGTACCTGAGGCGATGTCATGCGACATCAGATACGCCAAATCTTAATTTTGTCAGTGCATATTTGATAAATCCATTCATTTCTATCCAATATAAGTTTCTCTAAGATATGTGTCGATTTTAAAGAGTTTATACTGAGCAAATCTATCACTATTATACATATGGTCATGCCAGTCTTGCCACCTGGAATTAACAATCCTCTGTTTAAAAGGAATTCTGATATATTTTCTACACTTTAGTTATCCCCAAACAAATCCATATCCATATGAATTCAAACACACTGTCGTCGAACATGGGAAGCCCATGCCCTTATACTAATATCATCTAAACTCAACAGCACCTTGTAACCTTTTAAAGGGTATCCCGTCGCCATTCATTCTTGTTAACTTGAGCCATATTTGATACATTTCAGATAAGGATTTAATGAATTGGATATCGTCCAAGTTTCACCATAAACCAGTCATTGGGCGTTCTACTGTCTACATTCAAATAGCGCTTCAGCGTATACAGGTGAACTCTTTCATTAAGGTACCTTTGTCAAAACCCCATACTTTTGCACCATATTGTAAATTTAGCTGTACCTGTGAATCAAACAGTTTTGTAAAAACACTGAACGAGCTACACTCTAACTTGTAGAAAAATCTGAAGAATACTGTTGACCGCCTTTTTTTTCGCTCTGTTGACTATATCTTGACAAGCAAAACCAAAACTAAGTTTCGTCGTAAAATAGATACCAAGGTATTTACAAGCATTAGCCACATTCATACTCTCACCTCCGTAAGTAAGTCCAGTTTTCAGTGCGGGCCAAAAATCCTCCTGTACTAAATACAACAATATTGGTCTTATTCATATTGACATTTAATTCTAGTCTGCCTGTTGCAGAATACAAATTATTTAGTTGTCT